>CM047996.1:659674-679622 GCA_026261665.1 Melanotaenia duboulayi | reverse complement strand
ATATATATGATTGTATGATGTATGATATATATAAATCATACATATATTATTTACATGTACGTATGCCAATATATAAGTGTGTGTGTGTGTGTGTGTGTGTGTGTGTGAGTGTGTGTGGCTGTGTGTTTGTGTGTGTTTGTGTAAATGTAAGGAACAATTAATTATTTCTAAATATTAAGTATTTTTTATTCATATAAATAACTGACATTAAACTGGATTTTGAATGAAATAGAGAATTAAATGGATTCAGGAGATCAGTGGTTATAATATGTGAAATCTCACATTCTTCTCTTCTCTCTGGAGTTTACAGATCACAGTTTTACAAGATTTCAAAACCGAGTAAAGAATAGGCTTTGTCTGGTGTGCAGCAGTGGCATGCCTCTATCCTCTGCAGTGTGTGTGTGTGTGTGTGTGTGTGTCTGTGAGTTCACATGAGCATGTGTTTTCCAGGCCACCCTGGCAGGAGAGGTTTCATTAGGCACATTTCATCTCAGTGATATCACAAACTCCTTGACCTCTGTGACCTTGCAATCTCCCACGAAGGCTTAAAGCAAACTCAGCACACAAAACAAGCCGCTGAGGCAGGAATGAATAAAGTTCAGAGCAAGTTTACCGAAGGTCAAAACTTCTGCTCGTGATTCAACACATGTTGTCATTATATCCTGTTTACTTTGAAACTTTTCACTCAGCTTTACCCTGAAGTTTGGCTATTTCCAAACCAGAAGAGAAAAACAGCGTTCTCATCGGAGCCTCTCATCTCCAGTTAAAGGACTGTCTGTAAGGCGGCAAACACTTATTTTCAAAGAGGCTTAAATTGCGCCCAGGGAAAAAATTGCCTTATTCTGTCACCCCACACATGCGAGGCTCACACGGCGCTGTAAAAATGATCACAGGAAGACAATAGGTGCAGAAAAAGAGGCAGCTTTTTTTGTTGTTGTCGCCAGTGTTTGATTTCAGGCTGACAGGTGATCCTCATGAGGAACACAATTAATATTTAACTTGATAGGCTGGAGGAGCTGGCTTTGAGCAAAGTGAGGGCACCTAACAAAAGAAGCAATTTACAAGCGCAAAATGAAACTATTGAAAAGTGTGACTGAAAGAGTGAGTGTGGATTGTGCTGTGGGCTCAACATTCAATTAAAAATGTGCTATTTTATCCTCGTCCATATCTCTTCTCTTTGTGAAGCAGCCATGTTCATATTTCATACATGGGGGTGGGGGGGCATGTTGGGTTTCGCTGGCTGCCAGATTCAATCAGAGAACTTTTCATTTTTGTATAACACTTTTAATTCGCCTCTAATGGATCGTTCATCCTTCGGTGACCTCTGACCCCTTCGTTCCTTTTAACTTCTGACTGAAAGCCAGCCGTCTGCCAAATTATTCTTGGAAGGCCCCCACCAAGTCTGACATTTTGCCCTTTCCATGCCCAGTCATATCTGGAAGTAAACATACTGGTGAATGAGGGACGATGCATTCCAGTTTAGGTTTCCCCCTGGCCGAGCTGTGGAGAATGTTCACAAAACATATCTGAAGCTCAGGAACAGTTTCCACTTATCAGCTCCGAATCTTTTCCTTCATATCTGCTTTTCAGCCGGGGTAGCAGTCGAACAGCAGATTAACAGGCTCTCGCTCACAAAGACACACACGCACACCAGATTCCTGCTTTAAACAGTGAAAATGAAAAGATTGGATTTTCTTTAGTTTTCATCATTTTTGGCAGTTGAAAGAAATTAAATTGAACTGAAACTGAAATAAGTCAGCGAGACATCTAAACTGTCCAAAGTAGCCATGTCAAGATTGCTTGATTTCACAATTAATTAATGGAACAAAAATAAAGTTTAACGACATGCGTGTGTTACTGCTTGCATTGCCTGCATGAATGAAATCAAACTCCTTGGAATTATTATACAAAGCAGACCTTAACATAAACCATATTAGAGCAAAGACATGGAAATTACCAGCAATAATTTCGAAAGTCAAAGTGGTCTTTAATGAAAAAACATATATCGTTTGTATTGTTCTCTGGTTCCTTACATGACTTATGGCCTAGAGGTGTGGGGAAATACATGTAATAACACGATGCAGCGAAGGTGAGGACTCAGGAGGGGAATACCACAAGATCTGACAAACACTGATTCAAACCAAGGAGTTTATGACAGGAACGTCCAGGTTGTCTGAATAGATGAAACTGAACTAAGACTAAATCCTTCCTATTAAATATTCATAATAATGAACAATGTCCAAATTGGACATGATCTTCTGTCAACGTATTCCTTCTTCACGTTGTTAAGCTTGTAGATTATTAGGTCTGGTATTCTGACTTTACTGAATGACAGCATGTAATGCAGCGCCTGTGTGAGCCAGCCCTGGTTTTGTGTACGTATGAACCCAGGTTTGGCCTCTACTGTTGGGAAGAAGAACCGCAATATTCTGGTTCCAGCTGATAATGGACTTTTATTCCACCTGAACACACCAGTTGATTTAAAATGAGGCTGAGGACCCAGCACCGGTCCCAGGCCCAGTGTTAAAGACATACCTGCAAACTTGTTGCTTTGCAGTGAAAACAGACAGTTTAGAATTCAAATATTGATTCACATGAATCATGTAGATCTGAAGAGTTTTCAGTTTGGAGGGGGGCAATCACAATAACGTTGACAGCACAGTTTTTCTCGTGGATAACAGCGACTTTGTCATCAGTATATTTTGTTGTGTAACTTAACATGTAGAACATCCTGATTTATCGGAGAACTGGCAAAAAGTGCAGAGCCCAGAGCCCAATAACCACCAGTTAAAAGGACTGTAGTTTTAGTCTGAAACCAGGGCACAGAAGTATGCATGTATTCATCATGATTGGAACAGTGCTAACGATGGTTTAGTAGGTATGCTGTATGTAACAAGGTTATTGAAAAGCTGGGACTCAGAAGAGGTCCCAGCTGCAGACTTGCATCAAACCGGAGCCACCTTAAACAAACCAGCTTGGCCAAACGGATAATGATTAACAACACCACTAACTTTGTTCCATGTGAGTAGAAAGGATTTTTTGGATATGCTCAATCCCTAGCTAGCTTACTGCTGCACCAACAACTGGCCAATTAATCCACCACTTAGAGTCCTACCCATGTTACATGAATGTGCCACAATCTCTCTGACTAACCTGTCCTACCGGGGGGCCGATCTGACTTTGTCCCTTTCTGCCTCCTATGACTTGGGCTGGAATCATGGCTCACCGCATGGCGCTAGCCTCGACACTGCATCATCGCAGATAAGCTAAGTGGCTTGCTAAGATTGGGGCAAGGGTTTGGGGAATCCTCACAGTTCTGCTGTGGGTGAACCTAAGTTGTCCTAGTTGTGTGGCTCATTACTTATGGTGCCTTCTTTTCCCAGAAGAAAGCAGCAGTCGATGCATGCCAAACACCTCCACCAGTGCAGAATTCCTTCTAACTTGTTGCTATTGCCCGTAGGCGATCTGCTGTTGTTTGGAAGGACAGTTCCCTTGGGGAACCCTCTGCTCCAACTACAGGGGGATCCAGGTTTCTGTCAAGTGCAGCTGCAACCAACCACAAGTTACACTCTTTTTAACAGTTAGCTTAACTAAATAAATGAACATAACCTTGGGGCTTACTGTCCAAGCTGCTAATTTAATACCTGGCAACCAGCACGTGCACAGATCATAAGAGACGAGCTGCCATTAACTGCTGTTTTAGTAAACTTGGGTCACTCGGTTGGGCGTGTTACTGGAGGAAGCAGGGTAAGCACTAGCCCTCGGCTTAAACAACTTACTTGTAAACTGACAATGAAACAGCTTATTAAATAAACAAAGTTAAATTAAAACTCAACTCAACTCTAAAACAGTTCAAATGACAATATAAATGTTTTCATTTTAATTGGGATTATTTCAGTTCATATATATTGGAATTACTGGAAGGACAAATAACTTTTTAAAATATTTTTGTCAAGTGTATTGGCTGTTAATGTGAATTAAACTCTATGGGCTATAAGTAAATATAGCCTCGACCATGGACAGCTGGTACTAATCACGGTTTTAAGCACCGCTTGCCATGAGTCATATGCTGAAGTGTAATGGTCCAGATAGTTAAAACGCTGCATCACTGATAGGAAGGCTGAAGTCATATGGACCAGAGCCAGCCAGCGGGTTGTAACTCCAGACACATATCCGTTTGATGAACGCCATAAATCCTCTTGATCCATTGCTTGTGTTTGTTTTAGGTGTTGAGTTTACTTTCCTCACAAAGACTGTTAGAAGTCTGATTTTATTAAATGAAGATATAAAACATTAAAGAATTCCAGTTCTGATATTCCAATGTTATTATTGAAATAATGAGTTTTTAATCATTTACATACACATATTGTTCAAACAGCATAAAAAATTAAAAATGAATAAATAAATAAATAAATAATCTGCTTCTTTGCTGCGCATCCTCAGACCTGGACGAACCTCCATCGTGGTGATTCAGCTCTTATCTTATATCAGACACAGTCTGGAGGTGTTTCGCTGTAGACGGCTTTCATTTGTCTTCCAACACAATTTTGCATGCTGCACAAATCAGTTCACCTCCACTTTAACACAGAACTCTGAGAAAGTGTGGGAATGGTCCTTTAAACAGTACATGCTTCACATTTATGTAAAGTAAATCATTTGGAAGTAAAGATGGCGTATGTATGTCTGGTAACGTGAAGGCGTGCTGAGATTTGTAGTCATTGTTGCAGTTTCAACATTGCAGATTGCTGGAGGGACTGATTTATGGGGGGGGGGGGACCAAGCTAGATGCTCTTCATGTAAAATTTCCACTGAATGTCTTAAAGTCTTAACAACGCACCCATCCTCTCCATTCCTAAACTTCCAATTTCCGCTTCATCCTAAAACACTGAAGCTCATCAACCACAACAGCATACTGTTGCAGCTGTTCTGTGTGTACTTTTATTAAGGAAGGTAAGACCCAGCACACTTTGCTTGGTGGTAAAATGTTCTGTATAGAACTAATGTAATGGAAACATCTATACATCCATCTCCTACCAACTATCCAAGGTCAGCAGTTCAAGTAGACATGGCCGACTTCTCTCTCCTCTGCCACTTCTTTCAGCTCATACTATAGATTCTGAGGAACTCACGGGCCAGTCAAGAGATATAGAACCTCCAGAGTGTCCTGGATTTTACTCTAGGCCTCTTCTTGGAAGGATGTGCACAGATAATTTCACCAGAGAGGCGTATTTACGTACATAAGGAAGCATAAATGAGCCTTTAGCTGCAAATATTTCCAGCAAGAGTTGAAGATCACGGCCCTATGACGCAACCAGGACCACATCATCTGCAAAGAAGCAGGGACCCAATTCCAAGTCCACCAAGCTGGATCCCTGCAACGGCCCAGCAGTACATAGAAATTCTATCTAGAAAAGTTCTGAACACAATCAACACCATCAGTTTAATTAACAGGGAGCTGCAGAGACTGCAGATTCAGTAGGAAAAAGAGGAGTCAACTGATTCGGTAAATGTGAACAATGAAAACGTCTTTTCACACTTGTGTGTGTGTTTTAAGGAATTCTCTCAATTTCCCAGAAGATTTTAAAAGATGAAGGCTGCTGAAATAAGCAGATTAGATGCTGTCATTCTATCTCTGATTTTTTTGTAGCTAATTTGCACTCACGGTGCTGGGTCAATATTTGCATTGGCTGATATATTCTTTTCTCCTCTTCTTCCTCCTTTGTTGGACTGTCAGAGACTGATGTCTTTGTCAGCGGCGCTCCTGACTGGCCCTGGTCTCTGCTGATGCCTCTCACTCTGGCAGGCTGTATTAAAGCTCATCTGAGGAATGATTATAGAGAACTTTAAAGGTGTCATCATTTTCAGTCCGGGATAATTGATATAGACCTTTTCTTAAACACATTATCTTGTCATCTGTGTTGTGGATTGTGGCTTTTTTTGTTCTAATAGAGGCAGGATACATGGATGTATTTACACTACACAGAAAGTCCATTTCACCACCTTAAGTATAAATTATTACTTCTTTGAAAAGAGCTGTATGTATTTTTTACAATGTTTTAAGATTCATAGGCTTTTACTGAAACACAGGATTTATAGCTTTGTGATGGATTCCTTCTTTATCTAATGTGACTTTATAAGTGTTCAGGACCATAAACATTTTTGCAGCCATTCAGCTTCTAACCTTTCTCGCTCCGACCTTCTACTCAGGCTTCACATTTTTTCTATTCCTGCAGCCCTAAAAATATCCTGGGGCCATCAGATTCCCAACCCCGCCGCCCCCCTGAAAGATCTGCCTGTATAGCATGGAGAGGTCCGTGAAACATGCCATTAGAAAGATTTGAGGAAGACAGATGACCTGCACCAGGCAGCGCTGTGTGAGCGGGGGTGGGTTTTGGGTAGAGATATCAGACTATCAAGGAGGTATTTAGAGGAGGCTGTCACAGAGAAGGAGCACAATTCTGCCACAGATAGGCTGCTGGGGGGCAACATTAGTGTGAAAGGCAGCCTGGGTTGTGTTGGAGCTTTGAGGGTGAGGGGAGGGGAGCCTCCTATCAAACACAACACCAAGGATGATTACTACATGACCAGAAGCAAAAGGGTGGGAGTTGCTGGGAGTGGTGGGTTTGCAGGGCTGGGGTCATGAGAGAGAGTTAATGCTGCTTATCAGAATCACAGGGGGGTTCTGGGAGGCTGGGAGGAGGTCAGTTTAACAGGAGGGGACACACTCAACATCAGAATCAGTCTGAGATAGGCCAGATTACTGATGTGCCTGTTTGTTTGTCCCATTGCAGTGCCCAAATTCCTGTCAGGCCTCTGGTTCTCTGGTCTCAGAGTCTGTCCCAGGAGTTAAGTCTGACGTCAGATCCAAGTTTGACCCTATTGATATTTTTGTTTAAAATTCAAACAAAAACTAATATATCTGTAATAAAAAGTTGCAGTAACCATAAAGTTTTCCAGCTAGTGTTTAAGCTCTTTAAGCCTTTTTCAGACATGTTTTACAGACCATCAGCAGCTCCATTTAAAGATGGTGCCAGTTAGGCCCCTTAGGTGTATTCACACCTAATAGTCTGCTAGACTCTGTGCAGCTCAGTGCACCAAGAACAACTGAAGGAGAAGACACGGCCAGCATCAAACCAGAAAAGTAACTTATCTTTTGGATGACTGTTTCCACCCAATAAAGAAAAACATGAATATGCATTCATTCCTGGTAGTCTTGAGTTAATCATATTTCTATGAAGCTGTGACCATGAGCCATTTCTCCCATATATTGTTTAATAAACATGTATGATTTGATTGTGTTCACACACAAAAATATGTGTTGTACTCGCAAGGTTTAGCCTCTCTACATATGAAGTAGGATTTGAGTCAGAAGGACTGGTGTGAATGTACTCGTAAACACTAAGCCCACGCAGTCATCTGGAACGTTGGCGGACATGTCTGTCTACTTTTTTTTAATTTTCGGACGCTGTTAGCCTCTTTTATTGGCCAAATTAATGCAGATTCAACCTCAGTTTCCCATGTGTTGGTGAGACTGCTTAAGGCTGGTACACACGTAAGGATTTTCTAAATATGAAGAGATTTGTTATCTGTTAGAGAACCCACATTTAACACTGTTGATCATACTCCCAGACGGAAATCTTGCATTATCTAATGTGATCGAACAACAACAAAGAAGAAGAACTATGGCAACAACCAGAAAACACAACACCCAGAATGGATAAGGACACACATGATGAAGTAATGATGATGGTTTTGGGACTATTGCTAACAGAAAAATCCAGAACTGAAAACAATAACCGACTGGAGACGGCGTGAACACGGACTTTATATCCTTCCTTGCTCCCCAGTCAGCTCGCTCTCTGATTGGCTACGTTCTGTTCCACATCACAATCCACAGAGTCACAACTCCGGAGTCGTTGGCTATCCTCACGCAGGAACATTTTTCTTCGTAAATATTGAACATGTTCAATACCTCCGACTATCGGCCACGACCAGTTTCGGATCGGTGTTTCGCTCTTAACACACCTCAGACCACAGGATCATTTTATATGAAAATGATCATGATAATCCAGTGTTTGCTGTCCTTGGTTGGGAAAGAGAAAACGGGACAAAAACAGCTGGATCATCTTTGTGTGTACCTAATCTTACTCTGACTGTTGTTCATCGTGAGCAATGACTGCAGAAAAACATCATGGTGGGGAAACTTGGCTCTTGTCCTTCAAGTTTTCCAATGGATTCAACGGCCTATAAAGTTCTGCTCAATTATTCATTAATTTGAATCAGGTGTGTTGAAGCAGAGAAACATCTAAAACTTGCAGGTCTGTGGCTCTCGAGGCCTGGAGTTGCCTATCTTTGCCACTGACCACTGGTGGGGAACCCTGGTCCTCGAGGGCTGCAGTCCTGCAGGTTTCCCATGTTCCCTTGCTTCACCACGCTGGATTCAACAATCTAGAAAGTTCAGGTTAATGACTCATTAATTTGAATGGGGTGTGTTGAAGCAGGAAAATTTCTAAAACCTGCAGGACAACTTCTCCCTAGGCCCGGAGTTTTCTACCACTGGTTGATGGGATTTTCTGTTCTTTAGTTTTCTGCTCAGGCCTGGCAGTCAAACGCTGCTCCTTGAGGGTCACTATCCTGCAGGTTATAGATGTTTCCTGATTCAAATCAAATGGATCAAACAGCTTGTTGTCAATTACTGCACATTGACCCATTCATTTGAGTCTGGATTTGTTGGATAGTGGCCCTCGAGGACTGGAGTTCCCTGGTTTTGGCTGAGTTCTGTTGCAGTCAACTACATGTATTACTCTATTATCTTGTTTCCTGTCTGATTTTGTACTGAGTCTTTCCATTTGTGCTTTCAGTTAAATTTTCTTCCTGTTAATGTCGCACTTGTTCATCACCAGATCCTCGTCTACCCTGTCCCAGTTAGTCCTTGCACTCCCAGCATTGTCTGCTAAGAGTTTGTTATTAGAGTTTGGTGTGTGTACTTGCTACTCCTGCCATTGCAGTGCATTTTGTCCCCTTAAAATATAATTCCTACATCCACATCCTGACTCTGGGCCCTACCTCGTCCTCATCCTGCCGGCACATGACAGAGAAGAAAATTGGCAGTGATGTGACACGTAATGTTTACTCAGCCTTGTACTGTACTAGTAATACATATTGAGATTGAAAATCCATACTAAATCTTATAATTTCATAATGTACCGTGCTACAGGGGACAACAACATTTTTATTTATTAATTCTTTTATCATTGTTGTTATCATCGTATGACAGCTGAATGGCACACAATGAATGTTTGTTACTTTACATTCAGGCGTTCTCTCTCCATGCAATGAGTAAATATAGCTTAAAGTAGCATCATCATCATAAAGACGTACACTTTTAAATTTTTCTTTGAGCTTTTCTAATCTGGAAAAGTGGCTAAAAATGAAGCATTATGCTATGAAATGAACCACTTATTAGGTCACACAATAGCAATGAATGTGCGTCCTGCAAAACGTTTTCCATTGTGTAGCATGTAGGAGGTCCAGATGGTTCTGAAAACAACTCATCGCTCATCTTTTGTTGTCTCTATTTATCTGAAGCAAAAATAGGCCAACAAGTCTTGAGTTATTTCAATACTGAGTGAAAGAAAAGGATAACTCCAATGACTTGATGGAGTCTGTTTCCAGATCCACTTCCTGCACTGATGAGCTGCGTCTTCCTAAACATCCGGGCCGACAGTTAAAAACCGACTCTCTGGTCTGTTTATTTGCTGTTTTGTTTGTTCAGACACTGGAGACACGAGGAGACCCAGCTGGGGGCTTTCACGTCAGTTTGGTATATGAAAAGCTGTCTCTCGGCTGGCCCTCGTCGTCCTTTCACTGGGAACGTCAGTTGTCAGATAAATGCTCTGCATGCTGTTCTCTATGGCCGTCCAACACTAATGGAAACTTATTTCTATCTTAAATCAGATTGCAGACCAAAGATTTAAAATGACTTTAACAAAATCTTAACCAGCATTAAAAGGATTCATCAGAATGTGAAAGAGTTGCACGTTCTGGTTTCCCTTCGACTCTCTGTGGCGTTTGCACCTGTACGTTGCTTGTGAGGCTGAGGCGACCCATGCAGGGTAGAGAGGAGTATTTTGGAAACTAACAACCCACAGATGCTCCCCAAAGAGCCGGATAAATTCCTCTACCACAGAAGACATAAGTACCCACTTCAGCCTTCCTGCACTTGGAAAGGAGAATGCAAATGAGCGGGCTGCTCTCTGTAAATAAACAAGAGCTGAATAAACCCTCCTAACTCAGCCATGTATTCAGGAAACTCACCTCAGCTGCCTAATGAGCTGGATAATTTGTCTCAGATTAATTTTACAAGATGCAGCCGTGTTTGTGTTCATCTGATAGCTCCTGTTTGGATAAGGAAGAGCTGTGTGTGTTGAGGAGGCTGATCGTCATTCTACACACCAGCTGGAGACCGACCGGTAGGATCTGGACAAACCTCCCTTCTCCTCATCCTCCTTCTCAGTTGCCCAACTGCGAGCCTTATATCCGCCAGCTCTCTGCTGATGTGGAAGGGAGTCATTATGAGAACAAGTGATTTCTCTTTCAGCTTGGTTCATGGGTCAATTGCTCTTTCCCTCTCTATTTCATGGCAGAGTTGATGGGATTGAAGCTCTCCTCTAACCCGAGCTCCCCATTCCCACACATTCTTTGGTGCTATTGAAGCCTCCAGAGCTTCACAGTTTGCACTTGTGCTTTTCCAGCATTGTGTTTTACTTTATTGATCCTAACGAGGGGGCGATTTGTGTCATCCCAACAGGCGAGGCACCCTGTTTGTCCAGATTTATGTGCCATGCCTCCAATGAAAATCCCTTCCCGGTAAAATCTTTAACACCCCTTGCTGTTATCTTATTGAATAACTGTCAGCCGTCTTTTCATGACGGAGTTTAGGGCTTTACCGTAGAGCTATCTTTACATGCAGCCTCAGTAAAAGCAAATGCATAAATGGCTATTAAAACAAGAAACATTTTTCTTCCTTTATGTGGATTTAGTGAATTTGACCAAGCATGATGCTGATTTAATGAGCTGTCTGGTATTACAGGGTTTATCATGTCTCACAGGAAACTAAACGAGAGTTTTATGGCCACTGCCTTTCAAACAACAGATGTTCTCTCTCTTCTTGTATTTAGATTTTATAGCTTTTGATTTTCATGAATTAGCACTTCAACAAAAACAGGACATGATGTGTTCTAGGAGGTATATCTATAAAAATCACTTGCATGTACAATAACATGTAAAAGTCGTAACTAGAAAGAAATCCAAAAGTCCAAGGATGATGCGCCAGCTAAATGTTCAACAAATTCGATGGTTTTTTTATTTTTCTCTTCAATTTATTGATAATTTAGCTCAGTTTATTTCTTTAAGCAGCGGACGTAATTTTGTTTTTGAAGAAAGGACTAAATCAAAGCAGTGGACTCAGACGATGGTCAGGCAGAGAGAGATATGCTGCAGGATTCCTGGGCAAAATAAACCAAGGCCCAGGACATTAGTGTGTCCTAGTCAATCTGTCCCGTGTGCCCTTGGGCAAAACATTTCACCCTCCATGTCTCCAGTGTCTCTGTCGCTAGTGTATGAATGTTTATTGGTGGTCGGAGAGGGTTAGGAGCGCTCCAGAGCAGTGTCGTGCAGCTGTAGTCTACCTGCACGACGTATGAATGAGTGATGGATTCATTGCATTAAAAACCTCCATATAATTCTAAGCCATTGTTATCAGAATTACCAAGTAATAGGGATGTGCTCAACTAGTTCATTAGTCGGAACGATGCAGTCGCCTGCCATGCTGAAGAGTACACTGGTTGTTTGGTACGTGAGGAGGGTTCTGTTTTACTACACATACATGTGGAACAGTGTTTACAGCAGTGTTATCAGAACGGTGTGGCCTCCGACGGGCTAGAGGGACAGCGAGAGTGAAAGACTGATGCAGCATGTGCATCCACGTCGAAGCAGAAGTTAAACCAACCCTAACCCTAAGCACTCTTAGGAGTATTAACATGAAATGTGCATCTTTATTCATTTTTGCAAACAGCTTTATTATTTAAGGTGGTATGAAAGGAAATAATTTGCTATGGATGTAAGCGCATTCTCCTGCCAAGTTTGGCTTTAATAAATCCCAAAGTTAACTATAACTAGCATACACCGGTGTTTGTACGTATGCCAGCTTTATAAATGAGGCCCCTGGTCTGGGGCCCGTTGCTGTATATCACCCCCCCTCTCTGTCTACCTACTGTACAATAAAGGTCACTACATCCCAAAAATTCCTAAAAAACAAGTTTGAGTAGAAAGCATTAGTGATGTCACTACTATCTGATTTTAATTGGCCTGATTATTTGACTTGAGAAATCACCTAAAATGGCCATAAGCAGCATCTGATTCAAAGATGTTTAAGTCTTCCTCTGCTAAAAATTTTAACCTTCTTAACGTGTTCAGAAGACGACAGACCATGTCTTCACCTAGTTTCAAGTCAACCTGTACGTTCCATGTAAAAGACGAGAAGAGCCAACCGCTTCCTGGGTGGGGACTCTCCTTCTGGGAGAAAATTACGAGATGAGAAAGCAGTGCAAGCTAAATGAGAAGTTAGTTAGGCTAGGTGGAGGAGACCGTGAAAGGAGGTCTGGACCAGGAGCCATGACCTAAATCTGATGTGATAGCGACCTGCTGGAAGGACACGGGAACCACTGGTTGGACCAAGCTAGCTGCAGGTCTGCATCTCACTTATAGTTCTGACAAATCTTACTTTAGAATGATTCCCCAGTTCGAACATTTACAGCTGATTTATCTTTATATTAGCAGTGGTGAACAGAATGTAGCATGAAGGGAAGGCCATCTACTGGTGGGCAGGGTTATATTACCATTCATAAGATTAACAAATGTGAATAAGGAAAAGGTTTTGGAGTAAGGTGAAGTCAGTGAGGCTTGTAGAGGATTATAGTGTTTAAAATAAATGTTCTGCTTTGAAGGATACAGATGAGGTTTTAAGGATTAATGGAGTGCAGTTTTAATCTAAGGAAAAATTTTATGGACATCTAGAACCTTCTTGAGGGTGAAGATGTTTGATAAACTCACTTTGCATCTTAAATAAAATGTTATTTATGTGGTGAGAACTGACTTGTAACATCCCAGGAGAGTAGTTAAAGTTGTCAAAATGAATGTGTTATTGATGCGTTAGCGTTTTTTAACACGCGGTGAACGCTTTGGCTCTGAAGCAGAATGAATCGTTTACACGGTTTAGCTTTAAAGCTCTGAAAAGTTTCTTCCATCTGCTGTGGATGTGAACTTGGTGACGTGGCTCAGAGAGCCTCCTCGTCTAGGACGATCCATGATGGAGCTTCCGGCAGAGACGTCCTCGTTATTCTACACTGTAAAATAGAACTAGTTGAAAATTATCTGCAAACTTGTTCATTTGAGTGATTGAGTAGAATTAATTAAAATAGTTTTAGTTTGTCGAACTTTTCCGAACGTCAGCAGTTTGATTTTGCTCTAAATAATGAGGTTGTTGAAAATACTTGGTCTGTTAAATTTCACATAAATTAGAAGAGACGCTTCTCAGACTGTTGGTTTTATTTTCAACACACGATGCGTTCAAGTCCATCTTTCTTAAAGTAAGTGATGGATAAAGTAGTTCTTGCTTTGCAGCAGGAAAATAAATGTCAGCAGAGAAGTGCCATGAATGGTTGGGTGGCATAATGTGTGTGCGAGTGTGTTGTACAAAAAAGCTGAAGAGTGAACATTACCGGGTGCAGCACATTCACCAACGAGCCCAGCCAATAAGGAAAAACAAGATGGTGGGCCATCACCGCAGGTTATCTTTGATCTTTACCATCTTTCTGAAATCAGTCCATTTTTTTTTTTTTTTTTTTTGTCATTTGAATCATTGATCAACTAAATAAGTAAAAGCAAAAAGGTTGTTTCAAAAGGTATTGTGTTTTTTCTGCCAAAGTACAAGTGAAAGACTTCATACATTTATTTCGCTCTAATTTGTTGGTGATAGAGGCGAAGTGCATTGTGGGAAATCCTGCTCGCCCACCATCACCATGTACTTGTACTTATCTTAGTTCGTACAGCTGATCTGGAGAAACAAGCTGGAAACGCTGCTGGAGCCCTGCAGGACATTCACTCCGGTTATACGTCGTTTCTAGATGGAGAGGCTAGAGCATTTCTATGAGAGAGAGTGTATGTGTGTGTGCATGTGTGTGTGTGTGTCATTCAAACTCATTTCAGTAAATATAGCAAGTAACCAAAGTGTCTTTTTCTATAACTGCAGGTACATAACGTCTTACAGGAGGATCAACAACATGACAAATATCCTGTTTTGGTAACGATTAAATATTTTAAACGACTGACAGCCCTACTTGAGAGTATTCGTTATATTATACAGCATCACCATAAATCTGAGAATAAATCTGGCTGTACTGCTGTTATTTCTTAACACAAAATGTGTCTGTCATGATTTGAGGATGAAGTGGAGCCAAATGCAGGTGCAGAGGCAGGAGGCAGATGGGTGCAGGAATAAGGGTTTTAATAAACGAAGCTGAACAAAGAAGACACGACCGGGAAACACAACGGATGATCCGACAAAGAACAACTGAAACCAAGCGGTACAAACACAGAGATGAACCTACAGGGAGCATGTGAAGCTGATCAAACCGGGTGTACTAATGAACAGGAAAACACCAGGGACGGAACTACAAAATAAAACAGGAAACCAGATGAGACGATGAACCTCAGGACAGTAAAACTAAAACACACAGACCTCGACACTGCTGCACTTTCACATTCAGACTGGGACATAAAACAGCTGAAATCAACTCTGTGGTTGTTAGTTTAACACGTGGTCACATTTTGGTTGTAATGAGCTAAATGAAGCGGTTGGCTAAAATTAATGTTCAGCTATCTGCATCTTATTTAAGTATTCCAGTTAAAAATAGGCAACGTGAAAAGGGCTTCACAATCCAAAAAAACAAAGATTTGAATGTTTCTCCACCTTAAAATGTGACTGGCACACGGCGTGGAGCATCAAAGAGCTCCTCATAACTACACAAGTATTACTATGACACAGCAATCAGAGGCGGTCAGACTGGAGCTACAGTCTCCTCCAGCTCACATGGAGTCTGCGCTTTATATTGTTCAAATTTGTCGGCCATTATTCACTTTGCACATCAAAGTACAAGAGATCCCCAAAGAGCTTAGAGCTCCGAGTACGGCTGAGTAGTACGATAAATTACAGCATGTTTTTCTCCTCCTCCTCAGTACTTGGGGGTGGCGTCGTGCCTGTTATTAGCTCATCTCGTCTCCATCTCGGCCCCCACCTGCCTCCCCTGCCCAGCAGCGGCTCTCAGTCCTGAAGGCATTTATGTAAACACAGCTGCTTTGTTGACTTTAAAGCCTGACTCCACTTTCAACCCCAGCACCCCTCCAGCTCACTTCCACTCTGAAATATTGGCAAGTCCCCCCACCACCTTCCCTTCATCCAACATATACACACTTTCCAACAAAAGCTGACCATTAAAGTTGCATCATCCCCTGGAAGGTAACAGGATCTCCTTGAAGCTCAGGTGTGACATGTCACACTGTGATTTAGCTTCAACAAACAAGGACAAGGGAGGTTTCTGAGAGACAGCAGCCACTTTACACGCCACAGAGATCCCTGATAGCAACCTGCTACCTGAACACACAGGACCTCACTGTTTGGTGACACTTTCACTCCAGAGATTAAAGCAGCTGCAGCCAATAAAAAAGCCACCAGTTTTTAAAGTATATAGCCTTTATATAGAAATTCCTTTCAGCCAACTCATGATCCTCTGCTATTTTCACACCACAAATAATCATTTCAGTTAGATGTATATATATTTTTAACATGGATACATCCACTAAAACCAACTAATCAAATTCCTTCACATTCCCAGTAGGAGTATCTTTATCTTCAGTGGTCTGAGATCTACAGTGTGTTTAAGACCAGTCCAGAAACGTCTGGCAGACCCGTCTCATATGTGAACATAAGATATGAGGCCCATGTTCATATAAGGGCACGTAAGCATATCACATGACGTCTGGATAAGCCGTCGTTAGGAGAGATATCAGAGAAGAGACGGGACGAAGACGATGCTTCAAAGTTTGTTTTTGTCTTCTTTTGCTTTCTCTGGTGTGGTGTCCAGACGTCTTGCTGGGTGTTGTGGTGCTGATTGAGGATTCAGTTCACCTGAGCCTGCTTATGCTTCACCACCACCACCTCTGCTAGCCTGAGAAGCATCTGAGTTTTAGTCGAGGCACAACAGTTTTCAGGGGTCTCCAACTCCAGTCCTCGTGAGCTACTGTCCTGTTGGTTTCAGATGTCTCCTACTACAACACATCTCTGCACAAGCCTGCTAATGACCCAGTGATTTGAGTCAGGTGTGTTACATCAGGGTCGAATCCAAAACCTGCAGGACAGTAGCTCACGAGGACCGGAGTTGGAGATCCCTGGTTTAGATTCTTAGATTTTCTAGATTTTCTGCCATGGTTTAACATATACTGGAGTGGGGCTTTAATACATGTAAAGCAGCTGCAAACAGTTTCATACTTCAGCTGTAAGCGATGACTGAAAATGCAGCTTTGTCTGTAGTGTTGGGCGGCGTTCACAGACACAACTGCTGCTACAAAACTACCCTGCAGGAAAACATGACGCATCAGCTTCACATACATGTTGAAGTCTAATTTTTAAAACTTCTCTCGACTAAATCACACTAAAGGCTTCAGTAACTCTGAAGTTTTAAACATGGTCACTTCTTTATTGTTTTGGTGCTGAGCTTTGGTGGTAAAAATAATTATAATATTAATAATATTGTTCTGGTTCTGAACAGATGAAAAGTCATGCATCTACAGCCGTATGACCAGCTGGCTGATGCATGTAAAAAGAGCAAAGCGACTCTTTAGAGTGAGACCACTAAATGGATGCAGAGTCCTGATCATGCAAAAGCACAGAGGTGGGAACATGTAAAACAGGAACCACAATCATTTCCACGGCAGAGAAAACCATACGGTGGCACTGCACACAGACTTTAACACACCTTTGCAGCAGCAATTTACATATCAATATCCAGGAATGTGGTGTAAATATGTACTACTTCTATATAAAAAGCAGTGCTGGGAGAGGCTGATGCTAACTGGCAGGGAACATTAAATTCATGCACACATTTATTACAATCTCAGGAAGTCAAAGGCATAGTGGGGATTAGCAGCAACCACCAGAGCCGGACGAGTAACCTAACACACAGCTGGCAGCAGGAACAGGGAAGTGTGCTCACTTGCTTAAAAAACAAACCCTAATGTGATGGTATTCTGTATTCTCATATTTGGTTTGGCCATAGTCCAGGTGATTGATGTGGTAGCAAACCTGACTGAGAGAGGAAGTGTGTCATGTTGATGGTCTACTTCACTCCTTAATCAGGTGGAGGGTGTGTGATTGATTCTCTGCTTTGTATTCTTTCAGTGCACGTGCATGCATTTTGCAGCACCGTGCTGCTGCTTCGGATTACCTGACTGGTTAGGAAAGGCCTCCCAGTTGTGTTTTGTTCCCGTCGGCAGATTCCCCCTCTGGAGAGACAGACCTCTCCATCTGTAATATTCAAATCAGTTTCAGAGGGAAAAAAATCTGCTGCAGGGAAAAAATATCTATTTGATTTGGAACTGGGTCTGCAGCTCCCCATGCGCACTGCAGACAGACAACACTTTCTTTGTGGGCTGATATTTTATTCAGAGCCTCTGACACACTGCAAAGATGTTTGGAAGAAATGATACTTCTTTTTCCCGCAGTCTGTATGACGGTGCTGCAAGGTTGCTTTGGAAAATGCTGAAAGGTTTTCCTGCTATCATCCTTTATCATTATTATTGATATTATTAAGTTCTGAGGAATCTAAATCCCATGACTGACTGTAGTCTGAAATAATTGCAGAATCTGAGTGAAAATCTTCAAATAAAAGAACAAAAGGAGGAAAACATGAAAGGAGGTTAATGATGAAGAGCTCATGTTGTTACTGTGCAGGAGGAGAGGGGAGCA
Organism: Melanotaenia duboulayi; assembly: GCA_026261665.1. Classification (NCBI taxonomy): domain Eukaryota; kingdom Metazoa; phylum Chordata; class Actinopteri; order Atheriniformes; family Melanotaeniidae; genus Melanotaenia; species Melanotaenia duboulayi. Next base: position 661,540 of record CM047996.1, on the reverse strand, counting down.
TCGCTTCTGCAGAGCTGCAGGTGAGGCAGGAAAACAGAAGGCGTCCCATCATATGCAGATCAAACCTTTCATGGATCCATCGCCGGCAGCTGCCAGAAGATTCAATATTCTGCCCCAGTCAACGGGATGAGTGGCTTTGTAGAACCTAAGGTGATCCGATGGACAGGCCACCGATCATTAGACAGATATGAACTCTAAATACACAAAAGGAAAAGTCTGTTAGAGGCGACTTTTTACAGCTATCATCTGTTTCACAGGACAGGTGAGATCACACCCAGGTAAATCATTCCAACGAGAAACCTGGGATCCATCCGACAACATCAGCAAACAAAGCAGCAGGTAATGTCAGCACCGATCACAGACCCAGGATCCGCGTTCTCCAGGAGCTGATCCGAGTCTGAGCTGAGCTGAGCGAGGACTCTGGTTGTTCAGGAAGTCCAGAAAAGAAAGATTAAACAAATCTAAAAGACTAACGACTGATTAAAGGAATGAAAATAACAACTGAATTAAATCAATATCACTGATTTAATAGTGATCATGATACTAATTTAAAATATGCAAATTCCTAACAAAACACATGAATCCCTGTTTCTTTATGTCATAGATCTGCAGCAGCCGCTGACTGAACCTCCTGTAGCCTCAACATGGACCAGCCATACTGCTGGAAAACCTGCTGTGTCCACTTAGGTTTTTTTTTGTTTGTTTGCATGACGTCTTTTTGCAAATTAAGTGCAAGGTGCATTTAATTTTTTTAACAATTACTTAAAAATAATTCTCCAAAATAAAGTTATGAACATGCACAGAATAATTTTAGTGCAGTTTAAAAAGATTTTGTCCAAAAGGTTCACATTTAAAATTTTAAGATAAGCTGCTACAAAGTTCCTGTATTCAGAAAAATATGTGCAAAGTCTGGAGGAACCTTTTATTATTAAATAAATCCACACTGAAACGAAAACATATACCACAAAATCAATACAAAATAAGTTATTAAAATAGTTTTTCAACCATTAAATTTGATGACACCTATTGATTCATTAAATTAGATATTGACTCCTTTATTTTTGTATTAACACTTTTATTTATCTTTACTTGTTTATCTATTTGTAAATTTATTAATTTATTTATCACATTTATTTTATAGTGTTATTTAATTTAATGTAGAACTTTTATCTCACAGCCCCATTTTTATTTAGCCCTTTTATTTAAAAAGCTAAATGAATAAATAAATAAATAAAAGTATTTATTAATAAATAAATATATTTATAAATAAAAAAAGTTAATACAAAATAAATTAATAAATCAATCATATTAAATAAATTAAATAAAATAAGTTTCATTAAAGAAATAATCACTGAAAATGTCTATGTTATTTATTTATTTTGCATTTATTAATATCAGTATTTATTTATTTAACTGTGAATAAAACGGCTCTCTACACAACAGTAACAAACATTTCATTTCTTTTGGATTCTAACAATTTATCTTAATAGTGAAATTAAACACCTGGATGAGGGAGAATTTTCTATAAATAAATGAAGACAAAACTGAGATTATTCTGGTTGGTAGAAAGAGAAGAGGCTCAGCATCGGTAAACACCTGGAGACTCGGATCCTTGGAGCATTAACAGACTTAGACCTGACTTTCAGCAGCCAGATCAAAGCTTCATTAAGAAGCTTTTTACCAGAAACATCAGCAGGATTAAGTTTAGTTTCCCAGTAAGACCAGGAGAACCTCCATACATTCTTCTCCAGTAGGGTGGATTACTTTAAGAGGACCAGTAAACATCTGCAGCTCATCCCGATGCTGCTGGAGTTTTAACCAGGACTAAGAGATCTGATCACATCACACCCGTTTAACATCTTTACG
>CM047996.1:611422-625205 GCA_026261665.1 Melanotaenia duboulayi | reverse complement strand
TGCCTCCTGGACGCCTCCCCGGTGAGGTGGTCCAAGCACGCCCCACCGGAAAGAGGCCCGGGGAAGACCGAGGACCCGCTTGATGAAATACATCTCTCGGCTGGCCTGGGAACGTCTCGGGATCCCTCTGGATGAGCTGGTGTGGCCGGGGAGAGGGAAGTCTGGGTTTCCCTGCTTAGGCAGCTGCCCCCACGACCCAACTCCGGATAAGGGGAAGAAAATGGATGAATGGATGGAGTCAGAATATTCTGTATAAAAGAAATATTTAAAATCCCCCCACATTCACTATATTTAAAACTTCTAAACAAAATTCAGCCCCACAATAAAACCAGCTCCATAGAGCTGACATGGCAACAAATTTGATAACCACTAATTATTATCTCCGCTAAGGTGGAGCTTATGTTGTCAGCGGGGTCCATCTGTTAGCAACATACTTCAAAAAGCCTACCTACTGAACATTTAAATAATTCACAGTCATGAAAATAAATGGAAATTGTAGTTTATTTAATAAATCACCAATAAATCATGTCAATCCAACGTTACAGCTGAAACAAAAGCAGCAACATGTCTGATGACAGCAACCCTTTTCATAGCAAAAATGTAAATATCATCTGGTTTCTTCTTTTTAGATCTTAATATTTAGCACTTTCTTTTAAATTACCTTGTACTAAAACCAACAGATTATTTTTTTAAGAAAAGGCATATTTTTTTAATTGAAATACAAAAATAATTGTAGGTCTCAGCCTCACACACCTCTGTGCTGGAAGATGAGTCTTTGGTTGAGGGTTTTGTTTTTGGAAAAGAAAAAAAAAAGAACAATATTAGATAAGAACAAATCAGGTCTTAAAACTAGATTTTGAGACTCATGTGGCCCAGATGCATAAATTATGCATATTCACCTTTTCCCACAGAAAAGCAGGTATTATGAAGGAATACTGTGTGTTGAGCAGATCTGCACTTCATTCATGTTTCAGACATTCTGGACTCTGAAATGCTGAAACTTATGACCTGATTTTCTGTCTTATCCGTTTGTGTGATATAGTCTTACTTAAAAGTGGTCGCCATTAATAACCTTTGCTTCACCACACCGATGACTTCCTTTATTTCACATTCAGCTAAATAGAGCTTCCTATTTATTTGTGTTTCAATTTATTTGTTTTTGATTAGGGGAATGTTCACAACTGTTTATGGCCAATGATGGGAGTAAAACGCAGGCTTGCATGCACATTTAAGTTTACAATCATTGTAAGTTATAAGAGAGAACTGTAGCTTAAAAGATCACATTTAAAAGTCTGTGCACTTTTTTGCCTTTGTTTAGATCATAAACTTATACTGTAGCTACACTGAGCCCATGGCTGCAATATAAATGGAAAACCTGTTTATTTTAGATTCCTAATCTTAAGCACACACTTGTACTGTTTAAAACAGATCACCTTCTTTCTCTTTTATTTCCATTGGTTAAAGTTGTCCTGTGTGAGGGACAGATCTGTGTGAAAGACCCGGCTGGAGGACTCTCTCCTTTCTCATAGATGAGCAGCTCTGTCCCCACGGCCGACAGGCCATGATGAAGTGGCTTGTAGGCTGACTGAGCAGAGCTCTGGATGGATGGGACGGCTCGGAGCTCGGGGTGGTGGCAGGGCACCTGCTTCCTGTCGGCGAGTGATGCTCCCCTGCTGAGGTGTTTCCTGGAGATTCAGTCATCACTCTCCTTCTGTCACACTGTAAACCTCATCGTAAAGACTTTATACTCACAACCAACCAAATGAATATGACGCTACAAGTCCTGTTTACTGTTTATATCTAATACAGAAGCTACACGCTGATCCACAACAGCAACTGGATGTACAATATACCAGCTGTCAACATCCCACAAGTATTCTTTCAGGTGTTTCTCTCAAGTATCTTCACCAATACTTTGAATACAACAAAAAGAACAAACAGAAACCTGAACATGACTTTTTACACAGTCTGATGCCTGACCAAAGTCTAATCCCAGATTTAGAACAGAAATAAAACACATATAACTAAATGAAAATTCTATGTAATTTTTTGCATATTTTTCCCACAAGATTTTAGAATCTAACCAGAGCATGGTTCCTGCTTCCTGCATGAGCAACAGAGAAGTCTCTATGCTGGACTTTCCACCTGGACATTCAAGGCTTAACATGCAAATCATTTAAAAATCTTGTGTCAGTCCTCATCCAGCACCAGTTCCAGATGGCTCCCTGTACATGCAGCAGCAGAGGGCCATAAACCTTCCTGCAGCCCCCACAACACACTCTTGTTGGCTGTTGTAGCTCATTGACATGACATAAAATCAACAGATTAGATCCACCAACAGATGAGAAGGCTAGCTATAAAATCCCTGCATCCATGTTTCCATGACAACTTAGATTATGGAAAAATGTGGAAAGATTAGACTTTTGGTCATTTGGAATGATACAGCTGTAATCATCAGGAATATAATGAACAAATCTTTTTTTTCTTACTCTGTTGTCTGAAATTGCTTCACAGTAGTCCAGCCTGGATGTGATGGATGCATGGAGGAGTTTCTCTGCATTGCTTTGCTTATTAGAACCCGAGAAGCCTGAGAAAACCTGCTGCTCTAGATAGCCATTTGTGAATTGGGGATCAGCAAGATCTAAACTGGACTGACACACCCAGATAATGCGTTTGAGGACTGAATCATTCCTACATGTAAACACAGTTTTGTCTTTTTGTTTTTCTCTGGAAAAGAATTAAAAGAATGAATAACTGTGTTAATTCAGCCAAATTCCCACAAAAGCAGCTCTCATTCAAAAATGCCAAAATGATGCAACTAAAAAATAAAGTTTTACTGTGGTTCTTCCTGAACATGAAGCATGTATCTCCAGTTTCACTTTCCATGTGGAGTCCACAAACTACACAGGGCTTCTTTTGGTTGCTGCTGGTTAAAAACTTAAAATTATGAAAATATCAGGAATTTTACGGACACACACTTCAGGCTCTGCAGAAGTGTTTCTGCAGGTCAGAGAGAGGGAGCACCAGCAGTCTCCTTCAGAATCATTCTCATGATGGCTGCAGAAGCTGGTGCCAGTTTCTGCATCACACAGAGATTCAGTAGTACAGATCTAAAACTACAGCGAGGATAAAAACCCAAAGTATTAAATGGGTCGGATCCATCTTNGGATAAAAACCCAAAGTATTAAATGGGTCAGATCCATCTTCTTCCACTTCCCTCCAAAAATACACCTTCCTTCAGAATGATTTCAATCTAGAATCCTTTTCTGAGTGGAAGCTTGGATAAAAAGACCATCCACATTGGCGCTGACTGCATCCTTATTCTGCTGGCGGCCATGTAGCCTGGCTTATTTCCTGGGCAAGCAGATTTCTTTCACTCACTTGCTGCTGATGGACTTGCTCTGGTCCTGGGGTGTCTTGTTAATGGAAGGAGCTGATATTCAGACATGTGATCTCATTTTGTGAAATTTCTTCTTCCATCAAAAGGTTCTTACATCTTCAAAAATCAGTTGCAAGGACCTCTGAGCAGAAAATTGGTCATCCTGGTTGGCTATGATAAAGCACCACACTAGGAAAGTTATATTTATTGTGCTCCACCCAAAATTTGCAGCAGAGATAGAATATGAGAAAAAATATTGAGACAGGGTTTAAAATGTGTGGAAATGTGAAAACTGGAGGTGCAGAGACACTTTCCGCCCTGGGTCTAAAGAACCCAAACATCATGTTCGTAATACTGATGTCTCGGGGGGGCAGAGCCAAGGCCAGCGAGTCAGAGTTTGAAAAAAAATATTGTTTTTATCATTTTTCTGTTGACCAACCAGAGCACCATAAATGGGTTAAAGCAGAGAATCCAGCTGGACTCATATGGACCTTGATCGCCCACAGAGTCAGTTAGAAGCTGCAGAACATTTTCTCACACAGTCCAGTGTTGTGGCGTCAGATCCCTTTCCATGCATGTATGCTGGGTGGTCCAGCTCCCACTCTACCTGGAGCTGGGCTCAACTGTAACCACGCTGTCACTTCTAAAATACCCTGTTTTATACTTCATCAATGTGAATGCTAATAACTCAGAGATTTCAGTGGCTAAAGCTCTTTGTGTCATTCTACATCTTATGCAACTACCAAGGAGACTTCAGATTAGCATGAAGAGAAGCAGCTGTCAGTACCGAGACTATGTCCAGGAGCAAGCAGCTTTTCAGACTCAACAGAACCAGTTTTACAGTTTTACATCTTAACAAGCTCTTAACTCATTGCACACGGAAGCCAAGGCCACTGTCTCCTCACAGCTTATTATTATTTTAATCAGTGTTGAAACAAGCAAGTAAACAAACACTTCATCCGTTTAGCTGGACACAGTAGTGGCGGCTGCTCAGAATTCAAATCTGTGAAATGCTAATCTCGTTTCATGGTCCAGGCCTCCTTGCCTTTGTCCTCAGAGGGACTCCCACCGAGATTCGTGACTTGATTTGAATACGAGGCACAGAACTGGCACCTCGCTGCAGAAGGGGGCCTGAACAGATAGATTTAGACCTGATAGACAGGAAAAGGCCTTTTCTGTGTCAGGTAAGGTTTTGGCTGTATTTATGTCTTCTGTCTTCTAATGTAAAGAGCAAAAATGTTAGAAATCACAACCTCCACAGATTGGTTAAACATTTAACTATTTAACTTCTGAAAAGCCTGAATGGATTGCCTGCGCTTTGCTTCTGAAGTGTTTACAAAAGAAGAATTCATTGAAGACAGATTTGTAACCAAAACTAAGTCTTGAAAATAAAGTACATCTGCTGGATTTGGAGAGATAGAAAAGCAAAACTAAATTGTCTGTTTTTACTTCGGATGGCCACAGCAGATACACACTGAAACACAAGACAGTGTAATCTGTTATAGTTGGTGATATCCGGGATTTTAAATTAACACCGCTAACCCCCAAACTTCCTGTCCAGCTGGTGATGAGTTCCATGATGTTTCATGCATTCATTGGTCTGGCTAGCTCCATGGTGGGAGCTGTGGGGCTGCTGATAGCTACTGGGTCTGGACTCTATCTCCACCTGATCTGTGTCCTTCCTCTATACTAAAAATCATTCAATCAATCAATTCATCAGATTTTATTTGTATAGCCCCTTACAATAACCAGAAGGTACTCAAAGTGCTTCACAAGATAGTCATAAAAAATACGTAAAAACAATGCATAAAAACATAAAATTATTAAAGTATATATATATAGTATATATATCTGATCTGAGCCATGCTGAAGCTGTGTGAAGATGGTAAAAGCAAAACTTGATTCAGCTCCCATGAAGCCAGAATGTCCATCACTGAGTCAGACTTCCAGCTGCACAGCTTTTTAAAAACGAGAGTAAAAAGAGTAACGGTAAACTTGTTTGCTTCTGAGTGACTGATAAGGACCACGCAGGAGTCTGTTCTATCTGTTGAATATCTGTGTGTTTTGGGCAGACTCTAGGGGGGCCTTACAGTCTCTTCAGCCGGCTGTCAGCCCGCCTTATTGATGCCTGTGCCACCACCAGCTCATTGACTGATTGCTGGATGAACATCCCCCTTGATTGATGGGGCAAACAATTGGCCTGATGTTCCTATACCCCTCCACCCTCGCCTCTTTCTCATGGTGGAGCTCCGGGTAGACAGTGAGTGGCACTGCAACACCCCTGCAGTCTGACTTCTACTCTTTTAGGTTTGGTACTTATCCAACTAACCAGCTAGCATCAGCAGCATGCTGGAAGTGGTCCAGTGATGAAAAGGGATTTCTTGCCCCAAAAGATACCGTATTTGCTGATGAACTGAAGCAGGAAGAGCGCTTTCAGGGAATGGAATTAATGAGCAGTTGTCACACATAAAAAACTAACTTGAGCTGTTTTTGTTTTGCATTGGTCAAAAACCCACTAACACCCATTACCACCTGCCATTTGAGAGCAATTTGAAAGTTTAATTGGCATCAAATGACTGCAGTAGATGCTCAGTTTTTATCAGCTCATCTATACAAGGCATACCCAGGTGAGCTTAACTTTACTGTGGATGCTGCAGTCAGAACTACAAGACTGGGCACCGCTTACTTTTCCTTTACAGATACACACACGTACCAACTACAACATCTCACATGAAGACTGAAACAGAAAACAAGAACTTACCGAAGGAACAAAGAGAGCTGAATGATTAATTCATTGTACGACGGGCGACACACAGATGCCTCGTTAAAAATGATAAACTAATAATCTCAGAGACTTGCAATTAGTCCAAATACAGCTGCCAGTCTTCCCATCACAGCGTTTCGGCAAACCTGAAACAGTGTTTCACTGGATGTAAATTTGTTTTGCACCATAAGTTAGCCTGCTAGTGTCAGTGCTATTTGCTAATCAGATACCGACCAAGTTCCTTCTCTGTTGTTTGCTTTTAGTTTTACTTGTTTTTCTTCTCATCTCAGTGAAGATAAAGAAATAAAGGAGCAAGATGCTCGCATTCCTGATTGGGAGAAATGAGTTTGGCTTGCAGACCAGTACGAAGAGCAGCATGAAGACACACAGCTATGGAACAGTCTTAAGAATAACTGAGAAAAATCAGGCTGATTTATGTTCTAAAGTATTTTTATATAATTCATTTCATATCCTGTGCAACCTTAACATTAGCAGTGTTTAGGTTATACATCTAGTCGGAGCGAACCGCGGACGGACAGAAGACTCCGTCTCAGCATATTAAACATGGAGCATAAATGAAAACCATTTCTGCAGAATGCTCTTTTATCCTCCGTCATTTTAGCAAATATATGGAATCTTACAAAGCAGATTATTAATCATGAGAGTGGATGCACAAGTACTTTATGTTTAATTTTTCACTTTGGAGATGATGGAAAAACAGAGGTTGTGAGCACATTAGCTGAGGTTGTTAGCATTCAGAAGAGGGAGCATGAGCCCGTATCACTGAAAACTGATCTCTGATATTTTTGCCTTTTTATTTAACAAGTGAAGAAGTTCACCTTCAGATGTTGGGAGACAGCAGTGGTTTTTGTTGCTTACAGGATGGATCAATGACGGATATGTGTGACAGAAAATGAGCTTTTTTTAATTAAAAGAAAATTTTTGGGTGTAAGGAAGCTGATGAATTGTTACTGTTAGTGTTTAGATCAGAAATCTATATAATGTTCTTGTGTTTATATGCAGGCCTCTGCAATTTGTACTACTTGTTTCCACTGTTTTCATCCAGCGTCACGTTATAAGTTAGAAATTCCAATATTCACAATTATAGTGTTTACATTTTCCTTTCTGCAAAGGTGCAACATTGTGATGATTATTAGATTAGTTATTAGTTAAGTTAGTTTTGTTTGCTCTGTAATGTCCTGCAGACATGATAAAGACACTAAATGCAACATTAATGTCGTTTCTGGGTTTTCCATTTGCACGTCTCTGCTACAGGCGGTCACCAGCTGGTTCAGTGCAATCAGACCAGTGGCTGATACCTTTGCCCACTTCGGTCCAGATGGAGCCTCAGACTGAACCCATCCACACAATCACCACCTTTCTGCAGGACTTGCCTGCAGTGGAGGAGACAGAATCTGGCAGAGGACAGGGAAGCTCCTGTTCATGCATCGGTCTGACTGAAGGCTCCACAATGCTTCTGTGTCTCAGCTGTTTGATGCTCGTTTCTATACAGCAGCCATCTGCAGTGCTTGTGGGGGCAGCAGGTTTTAATGTGCGTCTTTCATTTTGGTGCTTTTAACAGTCACATCCCCTCTAAAACTTCCACAACTAGTGAAAATTAGATGTGTGAATGTTGAGTATACAGGTGTTGGCGGGAGGCCCCCTTCTTCATGGTCAAAGTGGGTCAGATGACCCGTTTGGAGCTGCTTTATGAGCGATGGAAGATAGTGTTTATGGCATGTGATCCATCTTGTTGCTTCTATTCCTGCTTCAGTCAGTATGACTTTTGCAGATGCTACAACTTTATGGAAGAGAAAAAATATTTTTTTTTTAGTTTAGTTTAGCTTATCCAAAGACTCAAGATGTAATATTTATTTAAACATGTCAGGAAAAAGTGGAGAAATGAGTGAAAACAAAACTAATCAGCATCTGGCTGCATTTCAGGGAAATTAGAGCAGAATTTGTGAAATGAAAAGCTGTCACTTTAATGTTCAGACTTTGTTTCATTTGGTTGCCGTGGTTCTGTGTGATTTTTAAAAACACAGAAAATTACTTATCAGCTACAACCGATGCGTCGTTCCTAAATTAGTTTCTGAAGTGGTACTCTTGTAAATGAGGAACCATTTGGTTCCAGTTGAAAAGAGCCGGCCCTCCGTGCCTGCACCATTCACTGCCTGGAGTGGCAGCTGGGTGGGCGGGGTTTTCACTTCATTCAGACGCGTGATCAGCTGGATGACACGCTCAGATGCGATGGCGTGCTTGATGACAGGGCCCCTTTAAAACCACATGGGTTTACAGACCAGCTTAAAACAACTTCCAGTTTAATAAATAGCCTGATGTTGATAGAATAGAAAAGAAATACTTTATTAATCCCTTTGGAGAGTCCTCAGGGAAATTTGGGTAGCTAGGTTGATGTGTAGCCTCCATGTAAGTTCAGTAGATAATTGTGTATTAAATGATTGCTCTAATTATATTATGATTCTATTGAGCTGCTCTAATCAATAAAGTTATGTCCAAATCTAAATCATTTAACCCAGATTGTCCTATTTTGTTAAGAGACCTTTAATGGACACTGTTGCACTTTGCAGACTGCAACAGCCTGAAAAAAACGAATACAAAATAAAATAATAATAAAATGTTAAATGTTGTATTATTAACTCTTTCACCTCCATTTAAGTGGTAAACTCCTCCTCCCCCATTCATCCTTCACTCCTCCCGGGTCATCGCCCGGGTGGCTAAAAAGGAGCGGACCCAGCATTATTTTTTGTATTTCCGATGGTCACCATCCCATGACAAACCTTGTCTGCGTCCTGGCTTCAGTGTACACACTGTCATTCATGAGCTCGTGCTTGAACAAAACGCAGCTCAATTAGGAGAGACATAAAAAATGTAAGATGCTTTACGGCGTAAATAACTAGGCTGGTTAATAAATTACTTTGTTCCTTGCTGGAAAAGATTGAGAGAGTAATGTTGTTCAGCATTATTGTGAAAAAACATCAATAAAGACAGAGAAACATTTCTGAATAAATGCACTCTGTTGGACTTTTATAGGCTCAATATAAAGTCATATACAGTNTTTCTGAATAAATGCACTCTGTTGGACTTATATAGGCTCAATATAAAGTCATATAGATGTTGCAGCTTTAAATGAATGCTTGCAAATAATTTCAGAGTTTGTGTTTGTAAATCAAGTTTGCTGCAAAAGGAATCTGCCTGGAAAAACTCTTTTGTGAATGTGCAGAAAAGGTTTTACAAAGCTCTCTTATTTTCATTTAAGAACAAGTGTGGATCTTTAAAGAAGTTCACCTTCAAACTGCAGCTCTGAATATGCGGTTGTGAATGTTCTGCCTGTCTTTACACTTCTATCTGATTGGACAGTGACAAATGAAACTGTCCAGTCTGAGAGCACCTGTCTTTAATATTTACCTGCTCCCCTTTAACAGCTTACAGCTGTGCAGGACAGGAAGCCGTCTGCTCTCTGATTGGATGGTTCGATTTGTCCTCTTCCAATCAGATACGTGGCCAAAAATCCACATCTGCATCTTCAATCTTGACTTACAAATCAAAACTCTAAAAATATTTCCAAACATCCATTGACAGCCGCAAAAACTTTACGGCTTCATATTGAGTGGAAAGTGGAAATTCTGATTGGTTGGTAGCGTTAGGAGTCTACCTGCTACACTGGCGGCTGATGAGAAAAGTTCATTTAGAGCTCTGGGTGCTGATGTGGAACAGCAATGATCAACAATGATGAAAGCATCGCAGGCTCAGAGAAAGTTAGCCACCCACAGAATTCATGAAGGATGACTCAATGTCCCACAGGAACTCCATCCTGGTGTTGTCTTTTATTATCCTCCAAGAAAAACTGGAAAAGGAAAATACATCAAAAAGAGAAATGGAAGCAGATGTAGGTCACGAGTGGAGGAGATAATCAAACAGGGTGTATCAGCTGTGCAGTGTTGATATTAATTGCCATCATCCCCCTTTTTTTATTTATTTATTTTTTTAAGAAACAAATGATCATACCATAATCCAGTTGTTAAGATGTCTGCTCCTTTACAAGCAGAGCACAGTTTTTCGTTTCATTAAATAGATCCCAGCTGCATTGAGTGGCACAGAGAAACACAGGCTGCCCTCTCCAGCTGGCCTCATCTTGTTTCTCAAAGTCATTTTAACCATCCTGACAAAAGGTGCCTCAGCCAGCAGCACCAAACAATGAGCTTTATCTATGATCCTCTGCAGCAGTTCATCAAGCTCAGCTTTGCAAGATTTCCTGCCAGTTTTATCAGTAAACAGCCGATGAATAAACCTGTTTAACAAACACCGGCTTGAACAGGACCACCGTGCCTAACGTCATTATGCTGGTGTCCCTCGCTCGTCCACGGGAAGAAAGCGCCAGCCCCATCTCAGGAACTCTTGAGGGGATTTAACCATACCAGAATTCTGATCTAACTTGGACAACATCCCAGAAAGCAGTAGAGTTAATAGCTTTTCTTTCTATTGAATAATGCTTTGAATCTGTAATGGGGTGCATTCACAGGAGTGCAGTTTATGGCCCCTCTGAGGGAGCTTTATTCCCTGCACTACAGGATGGTGGAAAAGTTGGGTTATTTTTTCATATTAAGGAAAAGTCTACTTGAAAACAACGTCAACTTCTAGACCGTAACATATCTTCGCCTCAGCACTGCTTAGCAATGCAGCTTAGGAAACTGAGTGTTTTAGCTCATCTTTTCTGACTTCTGCTTTTACATAAAGGGGAGAAAGGAAAAAATACTTAGTGAAAAAGTGCAGGAGTCTCTGAGAAGGTGCAAAAATGCCTAAAGAACTGTCCACACGTAGCTGTTGTGCAATCAATAAAATATGTTCCTGAATCTCACAGGGGATTGTAGGAATGAATAAATTCATGGAAAAGGGGGAAAAGAATTTTTACACTTGGGAATATCTGGTGATAACGTTCATCATGCAATTCGCATACAACTCATAGTATGAAGAAGATAGTGTGGACAAAAATAGATATCTGTCAGTGACTATGTCAACGCTGGACTGAGTTAAAATATTAGGTAATTTTTTTATATTTGGACACTTCAGAGGCTGGAAGAACTCAGTTTGAGCTCCAGCATAAATCCATAAAGTGAAATCTTGATTCCTGTCCAGAATTTTATTATAAAAACTATCAGTGAGGTGTCTGAGCAGTAAATTCTGAAGGATAAACCCCATCCATGACATAGATTAGGAACATCCAGGGGAAGGAAAACAGTACTGGACTGATTTCCGATTAAAAAAATTAAAACTTTCTTAGTAAGCTGGTTGTGATTCAAATAAATGACTTTGGATGCAAGATTTTCTCTTCTTGGCTTGAGTAGACTGAGAGGAAAGTCAGAGTCAATCCACTGGACCCAAACCTTCTCATATAAAGCTCCAGAAAATCGAAATGGTCTGTAGGTATTATTACTTGTAAGTAATATAAAAATATTTTTTCTTTAAAACAACACTACCAAACTTTGGTAGTCCCCCTTAACGACGGCTAATCCAGCATCCAGAGCTGGATCCAGCCATTCTGATAACAGCCATTATCTCTGCACAACGACACAACGCTTGCAATCTGTTTTTGTTTTTTGTTTTTTTGTTTTTTTAGTATCATTTGTATATGAACACAGAGAATATTGTTGAGATAAACAAAGTTGTTTTAATCCCTTTTGTCTGGTGGCACATGCTAACCAATAGACTGCCAATAGTATTTTCCATATAGGTTAGTCTTAAGCTAACTTACTGGTTTTCAAGCATTTTCATGTGTAATCCTACGTTAGTTTACTGAAACACTGAATGTATTTCTAGTGAAATACTGAAATATTTTTGGTATGTTTGCATAGTTTTACATTTTTCCAAAGTGAAGGTTTGAAAATGGATTCAGCCTTGGATCTGCTGAGCTGTAGCATCAGCTAGATCACGCCACAAACACACAAGCGGCGGCAGAGTATATACATTACATTTAACTGGACATTTAACTCTATCACACATTTTGAAAAATGAATTTCAGGCGCTGACTTCAGGAAGTCGAGGACCACGCTGCACTCAGGCCTGAGCATCAATGGGGAGGAAATGGAGCGGGTCAAATACTTGTCCCGGGTCAAGTTTCTTGCACTGCAAATCTCTGAGAACCTGGACTGAACTGTGAACACCACCCACATTTTTAAAAAGGTCCAGCAGCTTCTTTTTTTTCCTAATAATGCTGGGGATTAACAACCTCCGTCCACCTCTGCTAAAAAAAACATTTACCACTGCACAATAGCGAGAGTCCAGAACATAGACTGTATATAAAAGATGGACAGCGCCTCCATCACGTCACCCGTAGTTTTCTGAAGAGCTGAATTGAAGTTGATGGAGCTGTTCACACTGTCACCATCTTGGCAGCATCATGTGTGACGTCATCCAAAAAATCCAAAAATGGCAACGAGGTGGAGCTGAGAGGGGGACTGTGAAGGTGGGGGTGGATGATTAACACCCATCAAACTCCAAGCTGCCTGTAGCTAAGAGTTAACCGAGCTAACTCGGAGCTAAAGGTAGCTAACCAGCTAATGGAGGTAAGTGGGCTAAAGCTAAGGCGCTGGTAGACGGCTAAAAACCACGGTTGTGCTACACTCTCCTTTCTTGCTGCGGATATTTGATACCTGTTAATCAAAAGGACATGCCCCTAACTATACCGAATTTCAAGATTAAATAACATCCAAACGGATGAATTAAAAAAAAAATTCACCCCCCCCCTCACAATTGTCATGAAGGTAAACTTGACCTTTTAATCCTAAAATGGATTTTTGTACCAGGCTCTAATCATGTTTATTTCTGCTGTGAAGTTGGCCTTTCTAACATGGGGGTCTATACAGATTTGCTCTTTTTTGGAGCCCCTAGTGGACGAGGAGGGAACTGCATTTTGTTGCACTTCTGCATAGGCTTCCAAATTTACTGGCTGATGTTGTTACTTGGTCCTGAGCTATGGATGTATGGTGTGGTACGCCAGCTGCACTGCATCCGAGAGGAAACATCTCCAGCGAGTCATCCAGACTGCTCAGTGGATCATTGGCTCCCCACGCCCATGCCTACACAAGATCTATTCGAGCCATCTCCTCCAACAGACCGCAAAGATCTGGGACAACCCCACCAACCCAGAACACTCCCTCTTCACCAGCCTTCCCTCTGGCAGACTCAGAGTCATGTGTGTTCGCAGCAACACACTTAAAAACAGCTTCTTTCCCATGGCTGTGGAGGGACTGCTGCAGGAACCATGATGACCCCCCCGACACACACACACCCACTAATACATCCCAGTCCCAAAGGTGGAGTCCAACAACTGCTCTTCGCACTAGTTTTATACAGAATACATATGTATAACATTTTTACTGTACTTTAATATTTATTACTTTTAAAGCTTTTTTGTTCTCTTTCTTGAAACTTTCTTGTAGTTGCTATAAGAGATGCTGCTGGACAGAATTTTTGTACAATGACAATAAAGCTTCAAATCTTAAAACATTTAAGATTACGATTAGGTTTTGTTGCTGCATGGATGTAGAATCACCCACATCCGCATTGCAGTGCATCGTAGGAACAATTAAATTCAACACCCTTGCTAGCATCTGGCTGGTACA
>CM047996.1:490158-508135 GCA_026261665.1 Melanotaenia duboulayi | reverse complement strand
ACTGGTTTATACTGGGATTAAAAACAGGCAGAAGAAAGCAGCAGAAATGACTTGGGAGTTTTAAGGGTTAACATGACTGAAGAAAAATCTTCAGAAATTCTTGCTAATCTTTAGGGAAGGTTTATTTTAATGGTAATATTGTGAGTGAAATTTAATTCCGATTACATTGCTCCCAGTCAGGTGTCGGATCCATCTTTTTTTTCATGTTCACTTCCTCTACATCTACACTAGACTATTTTTAGCTGTTAGTTTTATCAAAACAAACTTCCAGCACCAGTAATAAAAGTAATGGAAGACTATTCCTTGATGGCGGTCCCATCTTAGCATCCAATATAATGAGCAACTGGCATCTTGGAAAGATGCAAACCGGGTCCTAAACTATAATCCTCGTAGCAGGTCAGAAGAAAGCGTAACTTTATTTTTTCACCACATCTTTCAAAGTACTTTATTTAAGCAGGATGGTTTATGGTAGGTCTCCAGAAGATAGTCGTCTTTTATGTTGACCAAGGACACCTTGGATCAAAACAAGCCGGACAGAGCTGAAGAAGGCAAGATGGGGGAGTGCAGTTGAACAGATGCTGTTTGAGACGTTTCTACAGATGTTCTGGTGGATATCAGCAGGAAGGTTTGTCTCTGTTAGCTCAGTCTGGCTCGGGGAATGGAGAGCAGGCTGGTCTCCAGGGCGGGGATAAGGGTCAGGGAGGTCAGAGGGCGACTGAGGAGCAAGGGCACGAAGGGATCTATAGGTGAGAAGGTGGATTTTTTTAATGGATTTGAAACTTGACTGGAATGTGAATAAGGGCTGAGATGTGCTGAGGTGGGTAAAGATTCTAAGCCTGGTAGCTTTTATGTACTGGATCTGTCCAGGGTTTTGCAGGGTGACCCAAACGGGACATTTTTATAGCGTGGATGGGTTATCAAGGCATGGGTGAAGGTTTCTTAGCACAGTCAGGGGGTAATGACAAGGGTGGAGATGTTTTATTAAACTAAAAACAGTTGGATTTGAAGATTGAGTCAAGTCTAGAATGACAGATGAAGTCTAATAACATCAGATTATGCAAGTGATCAAGTAGACACCATAATCTGATTATCCTTTATCAGATAATGTTATCTGGGTATAAGAAATCAGATTAACACACCTAGATTTGTCCCCAGTACTCACCAGTCTGTGCATGTAGACCCGTATTTTATTATTTCTGTGCTGCCAGCAGAGGAAAACCAGGATGGCATAAAACAAGGAAAACATTCACATGTGGTCTGTTTCGAAGGTTTATTTTCTATGTTGTTTTTTTTTTGTTTGTTTTTTGTTTTTATCTCAAATGTTAAACTTCAGAAGTAGATGTCAGATCAGATTATAGTCAGAATAATAATCAGAACAGAATTTAACCATGTTTTTCTCCAATAAACCATCAGTTATCTGCTAAGTCTGATGCAGGAAGGGGTGTATCAATACTTGCCTCCATATCTGCCTGTCAAATTATCGGCTTTAATCCTTTCTTAGATAATAAGATACTGCTGTGCTGTATCTTATGTGTCTGTGTGGGATGAGCTTCTCTGTACCACATGACCACGGCAGCCTATCAGATGTCATGCTAGTGTTGGTGACGATGATTTAATTGTTTACTGCTTTGATGCAGGTCTTTGAGCGCTATCTTTCTATTATATTTATTATATTATTGTTATATCTTATGTTCCATTTAATCAAAGTTAATAAATGTAAACAATAAATTAATTTATTGTCCAATAATTTTATCATTTCTACAATTTTTATTTCTATTTTGTTTTAATTTATTCTATTCATTGATTTATTGTGTCATGTTTTATAAGCATTTCTTTTAACTATTTATGTTCATGAGTTTATTCATACTTAATGTTATCTTTGCAATACAAATATTAATGCACAGTGCAATCGTGATTTCTTTTTTTTAATGTGCAAAAGTATTGATACCAGTATCAAGGTAAAAGTACTACAAACTAATGGTATTGTGTAGTTATATTGTGTTGTTTATGCAGCTGGAAAGCTGATCTGTCTTTAATTTTTCTTTTTAGGTGAAACATAATTCAGGTGTTGAATGAAGAGGTGATACTCAGGATCAGCTGTAGCGTAGCAGCTGGATGGATCCATCCTCGGCATCCACAGCTCACACATCACACTAACCAGGATACTGAACCCCACGTTACCCTGACGCACTCATCGCTGCGTGTGCTTGTATGTGCCAGAGAAAACCCAGCATGTACACTTAAATAATCCCATATGAATATGAATGAACAGTTTACAGTCTGTGGAGGACTTTGCCAAGACTGGAGAACTGCTGCATGGCTGGAGTTCAGAGAAAGCACAGATCTTCTTGCTTCAGGTGTCCCACAGCTGACGTGATGTTTGACATGTGACATAGCAGCAGCAGGTACTGTGGATGGATCTGCTTCGCTCTGCACACAGTTTCAATCACTTTCAGTCTGAAGAGAATTCATCTGCTGATGGGAATGAAGCATATGAAGCGAGGCTGATAGAAACACCAAAAATATATTTACAGACCTTCTAACATGACCATCAATCATCATCATCAANTTACAGACCTTCTAACATGACCATCAATCCCACTTCATGTTTATTTCTTTATTTTCTAATGGCTCCCCACTCAAATTTAAAATGTGCCTCTGAGGCCACATTTTTTCCTGATATTCATTACTCAAGCCCCACATATGATTGCATAATTGTAGGTAAAATCATTTGTTTGTAATTATGTTTCTTAATGAGTGTTTTTTTGGATGTCTCATTAAGGATTAGTGAACCAAAGAAGAAAATAAAGTTCAGCTCAGTGGAGTGAAGTTATTCCAGTAAATACAGAGGAGAGATTTAGCATTGTGTAGCGTTTAGACTGTGGACCAGATAAATAACTGTTGGGGCTTATGGAGCTTTTATGAAGGATTTATCCACATTTTCATTTTCAAAAATAAACGATTGCTGTTGCGTGAGTCAGAGACTGACTGTAAGAACTCCGCATTTCTCTCTTAAAAAACACCTTGATTTTTAATAAGAGTGAAGGCGGTTTAAAGATCCTTTCTGCTGTGGACTCCATTTCCCTGATACTGATAGATTTTTCTTTCTCAGCTGATATAGACTGTTTTCCTACCAAGGACACATCAGCAGCGGGGATGTAAACTATGAGGTCAGCATGGGACTGGGTCTATGAGCCCCCCTGAAGAGAGATGTACTAACATGGCATGCCCTCCACATCACAATCTGCTCTCTGTAGGGATTGATTGGCCAATTATTGGAATCTGTTCAACTTGAGTGATAGATATATATATATATATATATATTACTATATTGCCAAAAGTATTCACTCACCCATCCAGATAACTGAAATCAGGGGTTCACTTCCAGTGCCACAGGTGTATAAACATCAAGCAGCGAGGCATGCAGACTGTTTCTACAAACTTCTGTGAAGGAACACGTCGCTCTGAGTAGCTCAGTGAGTTCCAGCATGGTTCTGTGACACAGAACCACTGTCGGCTCAGGTTGATTTGTCTGTAAAGCCTTGAGATGACATTATTGTGAAGTGGCTATACACATAAGGCTGAATTGAATTGAAGTGACTATTTTTTCAATATGGGCGGTTTCTCAAGCATTCATCTCTAGCCTCAGCTGTGTATTACCATGGTAAGGCTAGTAGCCAGTGTTCAGAGCTCATTGAGTGATCGCTCATGAACGCGTTCATATTTTGGGTGAACGTTATTGTGAGCGCGCTCATTCTGGCGTTTGTGAATGGCGTTCTCTCACAGCTAAACTTTGTTCAAGAGAGATCCAACTTTTCATGGAGCCTTCCAGGCAAAATCCCAGCTAAAACACATCATAAACAGCCCTTAATATAAAGGTGAAAAACGCCAAATCTGGCAACACCAGCCACCACAGAGCCGCACCGAGCATGCACCATCAAATTGCAAAACATGGAGGCAAAATCCACTGAAGGCAGCAGCTCCACGGCTGCCTCAATGATCACTGCAGCATCTTTGTATTATCACTTAAAATTTTTTTATTGAAAAGGTCAGTGATGATCCAGGATGGAGAAATCTGGCCTTTTCGTGTAAACGTTGCTCAAAAAGCAACTTCAGACATCAACAAACTCAACAGAAACCTGAAACGGTAGATTGAAAAATAAAGCACCCGGCTAGCCTTCAAGGTACGTGAACTAAATGTCACTAAAAACTATTTCAAGACTTGACAACGGCGTGCTACAGCAGATCCTCCACCAGCAGGAACTAAATGATGGCGTCCAAGTAGCAGCAGCTCCGGTGGCTTCATCTCCAGCTGCAGCTGGAAAACCGTCTGCAGGATGTTGTTGCAGACCTGGAACCTTTGAGGAAAGAGGAGCCCTCAGCTTTCAGGAACTTGGCTAATGCAGACATATGGTCTTCCATGTATTTTTTTGTTTTGATTTTTGACCCAAGTTCAAGAAGTTTTATTTGGACAAACAAATCAGAAAAAAACACATCACAAAAAATGGAAAGTGACTTAATAAAAAGATAAACAATGTTTAAATATTTTGCACTTTGAGGTTTATCATTTATTTCCTAGCTCAGTCTGGTTCCTAGCTCAGCTAGTTTAATAATTCCTCATTAAAAACGACCATTCAAGCTATTTATCCTCATGTTTTTATACTGTAGGAGCAAAAGCTTCAGCTGCTACGAGCGTGGGCTGAATGGGTGGAAACAATAAGAAAATGCCGTATTCTGAGGGTAAAGCTCACAGCAACATGAAAAACTGGAAAAAATCAACTAGTTCATTTGAAAATGTGTGAACTGAACTTTGAACTAGTTCATTTGGAAAATTAACTTTCCCAACACTGCTAACAGCTAGAAGCTCTAAAGACACATTTACACCGAGACAAAATGCAACAACGCCACAGAATTACACCAAAAATAGAAGAAGAGATGGACCTTGCACAGGTCTAGCCACTGCCAACACAGAAGAAAGCAAGAAGCAGGTAAACAGCTTCATGCAGGGAAGGACACATTTTGAAGACTGAGGATGTAGATGTAGGTAACTCTCGACTCCATAACGACCACACTGCAGGAGAACGTTGTGAAATGTGGAAAACTGCAGTGATCTGTTGTATCACATAGCCACCAGCTAATCTTCGTAATATTTATAGATGAGGATGAAAACAGCTGAAACACTGATGAAACTGAAAACACTGGTGTCTCCTGTTCTGTGTCCACTTGTTGTTAATGGCAGTGGTAGAGGAGCATGCTCAGTAGGTTCTGCTGAACAAACACAAAACTATTGTGCATGTGTTTTAAGGGAGACACAACGTAAGCATGGATAGGAAAAGGCTGGCACATCTATTCACTTTTGGAACGCTTTTAGAAGATCACCAGTTCTGTGTGGATGAAATTTCCAGCTAATAAGTAACTTTAGTAGATTCACCTAAACGTTGCCCCGTGTGGACTGGGCCTGAGCCAGAGACCACCTGGATTAGCAACACACCGGGTATTAGGATGGAAAGCCAGGCATTAGCACTGCTATGCTACTAAACCATCTACTGTTTGGGTTACTAACAACGCTAACTGTTGCAGTGACTCACCTTTAAGCCCTTTTACCTGAAGGTTTGAACATGTGAAAAGCAGTGTTGTACTTGATTCTCATTTTAAGAGCTGCACCTGTTGCTTGACTTTGTGTTTGTGTGAATGACTGCATGTTTCAGTCTGAGTGTTTTATTTTTGGAAATAAATCAAAGGCCTGGTGAGTTACTAAAAGGCAGGCTGCCTACATCATTCCGGGTTCCTGTAATCTCTGACACCATGCGCTGCTCACAGATTCATGCACCAACAAGTCTGCTTCAGGAAATGGCTGTGCCTCAGCAATCTGATTGCAGCAACTTGAGCAGACAAACAACCGCTCGAGTGGCTGATATCAGCTAATGGAAGTAAGTAGCTGTTAGTGTCAATATGCTGTCACACTCGCCTGAGATCCTGCTCACATTATAGGGATGTGGGTGGCTGTGTGGATTGTTGATAACAAGCTTTAACTGACTTGTAGCCACAATGCAGAGCTGTACCAGAGATCAAGCCAGGGTCAGCTACTGGCTGCAGGTACACTACTTCTCAACAACTTTTAACCAAGAGGCCAAGAGTTGACAACTCAGCCACAGTATAAATGCCCAGAGATTGTGTATTCCTCCCATCTGGCCCTATACTGGAGTGTCTGTTCATATGACTCACAGCTGTAGAGGACACTCTGCATTTGAGGGTTTAAAAAAGTAAGGTTTCAACAAGCTCTGCACTCTGCTCCAAAAAAACATGTCAGTGTGGGTACTGATGGATGTCTTCATTCAGCTGCTGCATACAGATAGGAATAAAACCCCATTAAACCTCAAATTAAAGGAAAATCAAATGTAAATTTAATT
The DNA here is from genome assembly GCA_026261665.1 of Melanotaenia duboulayi. Classification (NCBI taxonomy): domain Eukaryota; kingdom Metazoa; phylum Chordata; class Actinopteri; order Atheriniformes; family Melanotaeniidae; genus Melanotaenia; species Melanotaenia duboulayi. The sequence continues at coordinate 501,725 of CM047996.1, read as the reverse complement.
TAATAGCAGTTTATTCATCTGAAAATGAGAAGGGCATATATTTCAAAGTCAAAGTCAGCTTTATTGTCAGTCCTGCAGCATGCACAGGACAAACAGAGAATTGAAATTATGGTGCATGAAATGCAAAAACGTAAGCCAATAAACAAAACAAACTAAACACGTACTAAGTAGTGTTTAGCTCTCTATGCTGTTTGATTAGACATGCTTTTGTGCTGTTGATGGAGCTGGAAGATTGTGAAAACATGCAAACACCACACAGAAAGACTTCCAGTTTTGTTAGTTACAAGTTTGAGCAGATCAGACTTGGTTCTCACACCACTGTTGGCTCACCACAATATTTCGACTAGCTGATATGGAAGTATCGACTATAGAGTATCAATACGCCCGTTTGTCTGAATGCAGTGTGAAAACCAACTCAGGCTGGAAGAGTGTTGCAACCCCCAACTGAACCTCCTCTAAAGAAGCTCTGTGATGGAGCTTCCAGCAGAGACATCCTGATAATTCTACTAGCAGCAACCTTTCAACAGCTGACCTGGATAAACCGAAGGAGCTGGAAACGGTGCTGGAGCCCTGCGGGATATTTACTCCTGTTTATACGTCTATTTCTAAATGAAGGTGCAGCCGATATTTTTTCTCCAGCTCTGATGTCCTCAAATTATTAAAGACAAGTTTGTGCAGTTTCAGAATGTACACATGCACAAATCTGCAATTAAATTAAAATGCAGTATAACCTTGCTACATGCCATCCTAACGGTGATCTCCGCCCTGTTGCCTTCGTCGTTTCAGTATGCATAGGCAGAGAATAACCTGACGAAGCTCTACCTACTGTGACACCTTACAGCTAATATTCCCTGTCAGTTTCACATCCCTGTAAGTCTCTCTCTGTCTCTCTCTCTCTCTCTCTCTCACACACACACACACACACACATACGCTGTGGACTATCTTTGGTTTCAATTTCTGCACTAATCTTTCTCAGTATTATGCAAGCCCTGCTGCTCACTTACCCAAGACTATCCCAAGGAGCTTTGCTTTAACGAGATAATCATACCGACGATCAGATTGACATTTCAGACACTCTCCCCACTCATTCCATCAATAGATAACCCTACTTCTATCACTAGATCCATATTAGACTTGGCAGATTATCATTCAGAGCAATTCACTCTTCATTGCGAAGTACTCACTGATGATATTTGCATTCAAGGTTGCAGACTTTCTCAGTGTAAGATTAACACATATAATTTGAATTTAATTAATTTCTCCTCTTTTAATCCCAGGGAGGGAGAGAGATACAGAGATCCTCCATTATTCGCCCTCACTGTCAGTTTCTCCGTGGCAGCAGCTTAGGAAGCAAATCCAATTATTTAACTTAATATTCACTTTGGTGTGCCAGGGGTCCTGACTGGGTGTCCTTGCTTCTGGTCATTTGGAGACAGATGATGGTGAGATGTGATTCTATTGTTTTCAAACTGTGGCTTCACTTATACACCAGTCTCAGCTTTTGTCACTGATCATGTGACCTGCACGCGGGCGACGTTTGTGAGTGGAAAAAGACAAACAAAGCAGGCGTACTGCAGCCGGCTCAGCTGCTACAGCTAGCTTTTCATGTCAGAAGAAATAACACTTCATCTGTGCTGTGGCTTTGGATGTTCCAGTCCACATCCCAAGAATGGGATTTATTCTCCAAACTGCTGCTGACCCTGAACGACGGCTGAACGTGTTGCTGCCGTCAGACCAGATAACTGAAAACTGTCAGAGACTCTCAGCTGTGTAGCAGCACGGTGGGAAGTTTTTAGAAAACAAAGTCTATTTATAGTGAGCTGCTATATTTTGAATATATTTATTTATAAAAAACTATATGAATTACTAAAATGCAGCAAACTGCAGTGGTTTAACATTATTATTAACGTTAATCCACTTGTAAAAATTTAAAAAGATTAACGGGACCAAACACTTCTCGTTAGTCTGGTGCTGTCGGACATGTAACTGAGGCTACTTGTGACTTCTTCTGGGTAAAAGACAATCCGTCCCCAGCCTATGTCCCGTCCATCTTCCTGTTTGCACTCCTGAGAAAAGAAGCTAAAGGAGGATCTAGGAAAGTTAGAAAGATGACAGCAAGCAGAAAAGAGAAGAGAACAGTAATTCTTGCATTACAAGTAAAGTAATGTGTTACTGTTAAAAGTAACTTTTAGTTGGGACTTCCGGTGTGATGTCGTAGGAGACAGACGCGTCTGGTCACCGCTCTCCGAAACTGATGTTTTTAACCCACTAAAAACTTGTTCAGAGACAATTCGTCTAGAGTTAAACACGCAGGATAGTGGTGAGAGAAATACAAGAGGCTAACAAGACAGCAGCGCACGTGAAGCCGGCCTTCAGCTGCGCAAAGGGGTGTTAAGGTGGAGTCACTGGCAGCGGTAATGGAAGACGCGGTAGGGTTCCGCCTGTAGGAGATTCTGGCATGGCACCGGGAGGCTCCCCCCCAGCAACAGTACAGACCCTCCACGGCTCAAAGGGTAAAGGAAAAACTGAGGGAGTTCCAAAGAAGTGAAGGTAAATTATTCGGACAATAAGGCACTTCTATATACGCGCTCATTTAATATGCAACGTCATGGCCTCTTCAACTCATGGGAATAGAGGAGCGGCACCAGAAGCAGGAGTAAAGACGTTGGACAGTTAGGATGGAGGCAATTTCATCGCTTGCCAAACCTAACATAGGGCCCTCTCCTCATGGGAGAAACAGCCCTAGACCTGCCAGTGGGGTCGAAGTGGGAGTCACAGGTATTTTTTGTATTTTTGCTGTTTATTTGTTTAGCAGTTCTCTATGTTATTGTTCTTAGTTTTGTACTCTTGTGGGGTCTACTGTTATTACGGACTTAAGAAATGAGTGGGCCAGGTAACTTGAAAATAGTGTCATTAAAGGTGAACGGCAATCCAAGTAAAAGAAGTAGGGTGTTAACAAAATTGAAAAGGATAGGGCACAGTTGGTATTTATTCAAGAAACACATATGCCTGAAAAAAGTTTGGATATACAAATTCATTTTTCAGCTCGCATAAGAATAGTCGAAGAAGAGGAGTAAGTACCCTGATATCAAACACTGTTAACGTTGAATTGACAGCAGAAGATGGGGATAAAGAAGGTAGATATGTGATAGTTAAAGGGAAGATTGACGGTATTCTTGCCACATTAGTCAATGTGTAGCACCCCCAGAGGGTGACCAAAAATTCTTTAAATTATTATTTGACAAGATTACTACTCTGAGTGAGAGAATCTTAATTTGTGGAGGTGACTGGAATGCAACCTTGAACAATACTAAAGACACAACAAGTACGACAAAATACAGAAACAATAAATCCAGACATCTTAATATTCTTATAAAAGAGACATGCCTGTGCGATGTGTGGAGGGATCTGCATGCATTAGAGAAAGATTACATGCACTACTCAGCAACTCATAAGGTACACTCAAGAATTGAGTTTTTCCTGATGAATATCACTGACAGACACCGGGTTCTAAACTGTGATATAGGAATAGCTGACATATCTGATCATAATGCTATTTATTTGATTGCACACCTACATAATCAAAACAGACAAACATTGTGGAAAATGAAGGTTAGCATTCTTAACAAAGAAATAGTGGTGCAAGAAATCTAAAAAGAAATGAATGATTGCATCGCTAATAATAAGGATAATCAGATAGAACCAATAATAATATGGGATACTGTCAAAGCAGTAATGCGAGGAAACCTAATATCAAGGACGTCCTACCTTAATAAACAGAAAAAATGAGTGCAAACAAAATTAGAACAACAGTTGAGAGGGCTAGAAAAACAGCAACACGCGGACAGGAGTGATGACTTTGCAGAAACTATTAAAGAGGTTAAAAAACAACCATCTAATTTGTCAACTGAGGAGATCGAAAAGAGACTAAGATTCGCAAAACAAACCTTTTATGAATCTGGCCCCAAAGCAACTAAAATCTTAGCAAAACGTCTAAGATCGCAGCAAATGAGGAACTCAATTCACAAAATTAGGAACCCAACAAATAAAAATATAAATTATGATCCCAAGAAAATCCAAAAAATATTTCTAGACTACAACAAGAACTTGTACAACTAGTCCGCATTGGTAGAGGAAAAAGAAATTGAAGATTATCTGGTTAAATTAGACCTCCTCTCTATAGGAACCATTCAAAATAACTCTTTAACTTCACCAATCACTAAGAAAGAACTTGATAAGGCTATTAGTAGACTGAAAACCAACAAAAGCCCAGGGAGCGACGGTTATCCAAATGAATGGTACAAGATCTTCAGAGTAGAGCTAGCTCCTCTGTTATTGGATTCATTCAAGTGGACACTTAAAAATGCTAAAAGCCCACCATCGTGGAAAGAGGCCATTATATCGGTCTTGCCAAAAGAAGGCAAAAATAAGGAATATTGCGAATCCTATCGGCCTATCTCTATCTTAAACGTTGACTATAAATTATTCACATCAATATTGGCTAGAAGATTGGAGCTCTTCCTTCCTGACCTGATAGACGAAGACCAGACAGGATTTATAAAGCGTCAACAGACACAGGATAACATAAGACGCACAATGCACATAATAAATGAAGTCAACAAACATAGCATTCCTACAGCCTTTGTAAGCCTAGATGCAGAGAAGGCTTTCAATAGAGTCTGCTGGAGCTTCGTCTTGCAGCTCTAGAGAGAATGGGCTTCAGCAAAATGTTTATTAAATGTATACAAGCATTGTATAACAGTTCAGTGGCCATAATTAAAATAAACGGAAACTTAACAGATAGCTTTGAGCTCTTCAGAGGAACACAACAGGGATACTGCTTCAGTCCTTCCCTTTTTGCGTTATTTATTGAGCCTTTGGCCCAGTATATAAGACAAAGTGAAGAATTGAATGGGGTGACAATAGCACAGGAAGAACAAAGAATAGCTCTCTTTGCAGACGATATTATAATATACCTCCAAAACCCAGATTATACATTTCCGAAACTTATGACTATTTTAAAGGACTTTGGAAGAATATCTGGATATAAATTAAATATTTCTAAGACTCAGATATTGTGCATGAACCATAAACCTGCTGACTCAATCAAACAGATACAGTCTCAATTGGGATTCGGAAAATTTCAAATATTTGGGAGTCTAACAAAAGAACTAGGCACATTATATGAGGTTAATTAGAGTAAAATTAATAATGCAATACAAAAGGATTTAACAAAATGGCAAACCTTAGTTATGGATCTTAGCTCAAGAATAGACGTGATAAAAATGAACATATTACCCAGATTGCTGTATCTGTTTCTTTCACTACCAGTGCATATTCCAGACTCCCAGTTTGCTAAATGGGATAAACAAGTGAGTATATTTATTTGGAAAGGGACAAAGCCAAGGGTAAAACTGAAAACTCTTCAGCTAGAGAAAGAAAGAGGAGGGCTGGCTCTTCCAAGTTTTAGAGAATACTATGTTACAGCTCAGCTGTGATGTATTGTCTATTGGTGTTCATCAGAATATTACTCTAAATGGAAGCAAATTGAGATTAATTACGATAAGCAACAACCACCGTCGAGACTGGGCAAAAAATGTATGCACATTTCAGGGGTCTAAATCCCATTKTTGCAGAAACAATAAAGATCTGGTGGGACATTGTAAATWAATACAAAATGGAAGGAGACTGTAAAATGCTGATTTGGCCCTCACWCTCCAMGATTCAGARTTGGYCAGCTGGAWAGCWCATTTAYGAAATGGAGAGACAWGGGAATCRCCGCAGTGTGTAGATTAACAGATGGAAAAGTGTTTAAWACCTTTGAGAAGCTCAAAGWGGAGTTTSAGYTGGACAATTCTKATTTATTCAGGTATTTGCAATTGAGACACTTTTATAATACTATCTATCTATAATATCTATAATAKAGAKTAAAAGCTATCTWTCCCAGGAGGGCAGTGAGTTATTAGAAATGTTGACTKGAGCATACAAGAAGTTMCCTTCAAAGGTTGTCTCAAAAATGTACAAATGTTTRCAAAAATGYAAYAGACATAATTCACTGTATGTAAAGSAAAAGTGGGAATCRGAACTACAMCTTGAACTGTCAGAGGATGATTGGCACTCGRTCTGCCTGTYACAACACACCTCCTCTTGCTCTAGACAATGGAGAGAATTTGGCTGGAAAAATTTGRTTTGATATTAAAAGTAAACAGTTGGGAATCCCACAGCAATGCTGGAGACTCTGTGGACATATCAACGCCAATCATTCCCACGTTTTTTGGTCATGTGGAAAAGTTCGGCCTTTTTGGGAAATTATTGTTAAGGCGATAGAGGACATTTTAAGCTATAAAATACCTAATGATCCACGGTTTTTGTATTTGGGCCTATTGCCTGCAGAAGTGATTCATGTGGAGAACACTTATCTGTTCAAAGTGATGATATTGGCCAGCAAGAAAGTCTTAACAAGAAACTGGTTGAAAAGTGATCTTTTGAGACTGGAGCAATGGAGGAAATTTTCTCGATGGAGAAAATTAAGACTGAAAGCACAAAAACGATGGAAGAAATAGAATATTTATAATGCTCGCTCAAGTGTAAACATTCCTTTGTGATATGTCTGTAGTAGTCCACAAGTTGTGTTTCTAGTATGTTATTTTATTTACTAATTATTTTTGTTTGTTACTGATATCTATGTTTGAGAAAAAGCATAAATAAAAAGTAATAGAAAAAGGGAACTTTTAGTTACTTTTGTATAAAAATAAATTCTGAAAATTTCTCTAATTAATATCCTTATAACTTAATTAGAGTGTTGTACAAAATAAAAAAACAAACTCAGTCCTTTTTCAACTCAATCAAATTCTTGAAAAGTTGTGCATAAAGAGCCTGATCGGCATCTTCTGGAATAACATTTATGATTCTTACCAATCAGGTTTCAGAGCCAAGCACAGTGCAGAAACTGCTCTGATCAAAGTAATCAAGGATCCCAAGATTAACAGAGAGCTGCTCTTGATTCTGCTGGGCCAGCACTGTTGATCAGGTGGCTTAACAGGTCAGGTTCTCACCTGGTCAGAGTTTTCATGTTTTATTAGACAGTTTTAAATCAAAATTCTTTGGGGATTCCACAGGGGCCAGTTCTCGGTCCACTTTAACTTTTACAAGTGCCCACTTAGCAACACCTTAAAAAAAATCATACTACATCCTACCACTTTGTTTGTCCAAAAAGGCTGGAAGTCTGTGCATACTTGTCTTGACTGTCTCTAAAACGCAGTGAGCAGGTCAGAAACCTCTGCACAGATCTCACTTTTGATTGTCAGATCCCCAACATGACCAGAAATGCTTTCCACCAGTTACACCAAAACCCAGAATTCTTTTTTATCCCAAACTGATTGTGAGAAAGAGCTCCGTGGATTCATATTGAGCCCATTTTATTTTCAGGATCATCCAAGGAATCAATAGAACGATTTCAGCTCATTCATAATACAGCAGCCAAAGCTCTTACACGAACAAAGAAATCTGAACACATTAGTGCAGTACTGAAGTCCCTCTGCTGGCTACCTGTTCAATACCGAATCAGCTGGTAAACAAAATGCTCGGCCTTTCAATACATCTCTGACTTGCTCACAGTGTTTAACCAAACCAGGTTTCTCAGATCAACAGGAGGTCCATATCTCTGAAATAAACTGCCTGCTGATCTGAAAGCTCTTCCATCTGTGTCTGCATGCAAAACTGAACTCTAGCTGTTCCTGTTTTCACAAGCCTACAAGTAACAACTGTGAACGGTTGGTATGTTGTCCTGTCTAGGTATGGGTCACCCCTGCAGTGATTTCATAACCTAGTCAGTGGTACTTCTAGCACAACATAAAATTAGGATTAATTTGAAATTTCTGCTGCCATCTTCATCCAGAGAGCGCATTCTGTTTGTCTACCTGTAATTTTCTGTAAATGTCCTCTATTCCAGTGAGATTACTGCTCAGGTGATAAACTACGCCCCCTGCTGCTCAGCATTGGTAGCAACAACAGACCTGCTCAAACAACAGAGCATTTTTGTTTAGTCTCACCTGGTCTCATCTATCTGTGGGTATTTGTGGAATATCTCTTTATAATTACTTCTCATGTAAAATACAGAAGCATTACAATTTACATTGTAAATGTACCTGAAAGAGTTTGTTTTGTTTTTAACATGACATTAAAAAAGTCTGAACAATGCTTTTTCAAAATACTTTATATAACTTGGATGAAGGATGACGATGGACACAAATATCATTGGTTGTATGTATCTGAGGATTAAAATTATTCACACCAAATTTGAGCTTAGTTGAGCATGCATCTGTGAAATATGTACCACTACCTGCAGGGATAGGGAGACTGAACAATAAAAAATTTGGCAAAAATGAAGTTTTTTCCCCTATTGCATAAGCAGAGGTGTCAGGGAGTCAGCAATGCGCTGTTAAAAAAAGCCAACGCTGTCTGTCTGGAGCCAGGAAAAGTTGCTAAGTTCCATCTTCCTCCCCCAGCTCAGTTCTCATTAATGTCAATTTCATAGTGCTGGGCCCCGGGTGACGCTCTCCTAAAATGTGTGTCAGGAATATGGTTGCTTTCTGAATGCACTTCCAGACATCAAAAGGCTTCTTAGATAAGGCTGTTTTCACACACTTTCCACTCTCTTGATTTGTGATGAACTTTTAAACCTGTGCCCTTTTGACCTGGAACGTGCACTGGGCTTTGAGGTGGAGTTTAGAGTATGGTAAACTGGGATGTGACAGGATTTTTTTACTGAGAAAACACTGTGAACAGCACCAACACTGCATGAGAAAGCTGCCTCGTAACTTTTCAGATTACAGATATGTGCAATCAGTAGCTGCACGTGGATTTAACACAGAAGAAAAACCTGCAGCAGGGAATATTTCAGCGAGGGGTGAAATTCAGGTCATGAGTGGTGTGTTGGAGTGTGTGCATGTTGTTCAGCCCACACACTCTCTGGCTGTGGAATGAGAGTCCTTAGCTGCATTACCCTGCCACTTCTCCCTCTCTGCCTGTCCTTTTCAAGTTCGCATTCTGACAGCGAATCCCGCTGTGAGCTCTCCAACTCGGTTGCCATGGTCACAGTGAAGTTGTGTCTTTTTCCTTTTTTTGCTTGTAGCACTTTGGAGCTGCCATTTATCCAGTCAGAGGGGGGTATGACTCACTGGCAGGGTGGGGTTTGATGGGTGAGCACCCATCTAGCCGACATCACAGATTTGCACCCCGCCGATTCCAGAGAAAAGATTGTAGATTGCAGCTTTAAGGGCTTTTTTAGATGAGGCATCCGCTTGGTAATCGTTTATTTTCATTGAGAGAGCAGGTGGAGCTGAGCTGCATGCAAGAGCTGGCATACGTACAGTGGTTCCAGGATGAAAGGCCAATGGCATGGCTGTTTACACCAAGTTTGAAAAATGGAGGAAAAGCTACAGGTTCCCATGAATGTATACTTTGACAGTAATTACAGCCACACAGATGTGTTTAGACTGTTTCCATGGTTACAAAATTTTACTTAGCTTTCCTTCATATCAGGAGTGGTGCCCACTGATGGCACTTGTTTACACCTTGTGCTGAGCGCTTCAGCTACAAGTAGGAGATGGTGGAGGTTGTTCTGCCTCTTTGTCCAATCAGGGGGATGGAGGTAGGGTGGGGTAGGCAGGGTGCACCCTGGACAGCTCACAATCCATCACAAGGACACAAAACCATGCAAACTCCACAAAAAATATAAGAAAACTAGATATAACCAAAAATAAAATGAACACACTCTAGAAAAAAATACTAATTAAAATAATAATAAGAGTTCGCACAAGAAATGTGACTCCTGTTCACTTCTGGAGAGGTTTGAGTGAAAATACGTCATCTCGTTTGTTCTGGTTCACTGTGGAAAAATCCTGTTGTTGAGATGTTGTGATGTGCTGGAAAAACTCTGGAGTTTTGGATTCAGTGGCACCTGACTGTGTTTATAAATAGGGGTGTACACCTGGGTGGACACCTGTTTAGTAGGGGTTATTTATTTATTTTAACAAATCTCCTCATTTTTACTCCATTTAACCTCTTAGATCAAAGGAAACAGCCACAAAGACCAGTGCAGATCAGACAGACAAAAGAAAAAGACTAAAGAAAAAATATAATTCAGAATCAGTCTTATCCTCTGATAAATAATATCCTGTAGCTTTTTCTATGCAAAATATCATTGGCAAGCTAACGGTTGCGTGAACGGACTAAATTGATTAAAACAACTTTGTCCAAGAACAAATGTTTACATCAAGAATATTGTCTGTGTTCAGTGACAAACTGAACTGACTAGAATACTAACAGGCAAATTTCCCTGTTCTGTCTGTCAGGGCAGAAAGACTGAGGGTATACCAAAATATCCGTACCACCGGCTTTTTATATTCTGGAATTGATTTTCATGTTAGAATATTAATATTTTACTGATTTGGGGTAAACATGAAGTCTATCACGAACTGGAATCTAGTGGAAAGTAACTATAATATCAGGATCTCCTCTAAATTATACCCAGTTGGCAAGAACTACTTTTCTTGCGCTGGCCAAAATCACGTGTGGAGCTGAACAGCAACTGTGCCATATAAGATGTGTGTGTAGCAACACCACAAACCTCTAAACATCTGAGAGTCAAGCACAGAATATAATTAAATTATGATGAGGAAGAGGAGGAAGTTAGCGGGACAGGTGCTGCAAGGCGAGACACAAGTCCTTTGATGCTGCAGGCAGGTCCTAACCACTATTCAGAGGGATGAATGTGGAGCTGTGGCCAATGATGCTACATTTTGGGAAAGTGATTTTCATCTGTCTGCTAGGTTCAGGCTTGTGTTGATGTTCTAACAACAGAAGTTTGCCTCGTTCTAAAGACTGCATCCTGTTTAGTTATGTACAGCATTAAATGTGGTTATGAAATATGAAAATGCTGCAATAAATATCTGTATGAGTTCAGCTTGGAGTGAAAAGTGTCCCTGAGATCGGCTCACRTCAGCTCACAGGCCTGGATTKAGTGGGTCGGGATGCTGCAGAGGCTGCTGTCATTAAATATTCAGTAAAACAGCCATTTCAGAGTTTTTAAAAATAAAAATATGGATGAAAAATATTTAATAGGATAGGAAGACAATAACATCAGTCCCTCTCATTTGTTTAGACTGATGGTTAACTGGATACTTTCAAAGTAGGTGTTGACAAACATGCAATTTTAATGGCATATATATATATTTATTTATGCATTTTACTGGTAATTTCAGTTGGAGTCACAAAGTATTTTATATTAGTGTATGAACCGCGTCCTTTCCCCTCAGCATAGCTGCTTTGAAAGTGATTTTGCAAACACATTAAGTTTCCGTACAAAATATCGGACCGGTATCGCCGATACTGGCTTGTATTTTATTTGGTATCGGATTGGAAAGAAAATGACTCGCACATCACTACTGACGGGACAAAACACATGAAAGAAAGTGGTGCAAATCAAAAGAGAACGCTGACTTGTCTAAGTACCGGCGAAAACCTGCATTTTTCACATCCAGACTAAAGGCGGCCAAGATAGCCT
>CM047996.1:262346-277619 GCA_026261665.1 Melanotaenia duboulayi | reverse complement strand
GTTGCTGCATCAGATTCACTGTCAGCTCAGATTTTTCATCACATCATGAAACGTCTCAGTTTCATCTTCTGACATGTTGTTTATCTTCTACTGGGGATAAAATATGAGTTGATTGTGTTCTGGTTTTATGTACATTCTCAACTGTTTTTGGACTTTGTTTTAAAAGCAATAACAAGCTCTCATGTTTGACATAGCAATATTTATTTCTTATTTACAGCTAGCACTGAGATATTCCAAGTAGATCCTATTGGAAGATGAGGATCAATCCATTAGGAATAAGGTGGATACTAACACCATCTGATGCAGCCTCAGCCCTGTAGATGAAGATGGATCTCAGGACAGTCGCTAAAACCCTGGTTTTGTAACAGAAATGCTGTCTTTCTTCTGCACGACAAAGAGAAATTTAGATAAACAAAATTTTGCAACTGATTTTGGTTTGAAGAAACCAACTTATTTTTTCCTGAAATGTTTTTATCATCATTGTTTATCTTTTTAAAGATGTGAGCTGAATTATGTCTTTATGTTTTTAATTCCTCTAATTCAGTTGAATGTGTGTCTATCTACGTTTCAGTCCTGAATGGTACATTATAATGTCCTGTCTGTCCTGTGGATGTCTGTCCTGTGGATGTCTGTCCTGTCTGTCTTGTTTCTGTGTGAAGTTTTGTGATGAAGGTTGGAGTCTGACAATGAGGAGGATGAAAGCAGGAACTCTTCATTAAGCCTCTGCCCGTTCAGTTTAACTGAAGGCTAATCATTGGTTGGAAATCCACTAAAGAAATCCTGATTCTAACCAAACTCAAGCTTTTTAACCACAGTGTATCTGGAAATAAACGTCTGGTCAGTTTAAACCCACTGACAATGTCCTCTGTCGTCTCTCTGGCCAGAGTAAACATGTGAAGGTCTGTTTGTGACCACTAGATGGAGGTAAATAAAAATAAATATAAAACTGACTCACGACTGTTGGAAGCTGTTTGTTCAGCTGTTTGGTTTTTAACAACAAAAAAGAAAACAGACAAAACTGGTATTTATTAACTGAATTTGTGAAACAATAAAAAAATAATGAAATGAAACTCTTTTCTCTTCCTCTGCCTTTCTTTGGTAAATAAAAAATGATGGGACATTATGAACCAAAACAAAACAAAAAAAAAGAAAAAGTTCCCAGTTTTCCGTTTCCTCTGCATTGCAGTATCACCAGAAACTGTGGGGGCAGTGTTGAGCTGTATACCTGATGTGCAAAGGAACAAAGAAGAAGAATCTGCACAAGAGTATCGGCGATACCAAGCAAACTACAAGCCAGTATCGGCGATACCGATCCGATACTTTGTACAGAAATTTAATGTGTTTGCAAAATCACTTTCAAAGCAGCTATGCTGAGGGGAAAGGAGGTGGAAGTTACATTTTTATAGAATACTTTTCATAGAATACTACTTTCACCAGCAAAATATTTAAATAGATATATAAATGCCACAATAATTCATATGTTTGTCAACACCTATATTAAATGATTTAGTTAACCATCAGTCTAAACAAATGAGAGGGATTGATAGTATTGTCTTTGTATCCTTTTAAATATTTTACATCCGTATTTTTTCATTTTTAAATCTCTGAAATAGCTGTTTTACTAAATATTTAATGACAGCAGCCTCTGCAGCATCCTGACCCACTAAATCCAGGCCTGTGAGCTGACGTGAGCCGATCTCAGGGACAAATTTTACTCCAAGCTGAACTCATACAGATATTTATTGCAGCATTTTCTTATTTCATAACCACATTTAATGCTGTACATAACTAAACAGGATGCAATAGTCTTTAGAACAAGGGGAACTCCTGTTGTTTGAACATCAATATAAAACCTTAAACCTATCAGCAGATGAAAATCATTTTAAATTTAGCATCAGTGGTAGCCAACTCTGCCTGCAGCATCAAAGGACTCCAAGAGTGACATGTCTCACCTTGCAGCACCTGTCCGGCTAACATCCTTCTCTTCCCATCATAATTGAATTATATTCTGTGTTATGGCTGACTCTCAGATGTTTAAGGAGCTTTGTGGTGTTGCTACAACATCTCTGTTTTCCCACACACATCTGTTGCTGTTCAGCTCCACACGTGATGCTACAGCCTGAGTCAGAGCGATGCTGCTGCCCGGCTACGCTGTGCCATTGAACGTACGACTAAGGCAGGCGGAAGAAAAAGTAGAACCTTCCAATGGGGTAAAATTAAGAGAAAATCCAGATATTATAGTTACTTTCCACTGTATACAAGTTTGTGATATACTCCATTTTTACCCCAAATCAGTAAAATATTGATATTCTAACGTGAAAACTGAATCTAGAATGTTAAACGCTGGTATTGGTGGTATCGATATTTTGGCATCAACCTGCACATCACCAGCGAATAATCAACCACCATCCACTGCGCTGCATCTGATGTCTCTTTCTCAAAAAGAACATTATCACAATCTCCTTCAATGCCACAAGTTTGTCTTTGTCTGAAACTAATGCTGCAACTCGGAGCTGAACTCTAGACTCTGCGCTGCCCTCTGGTGGATGGATTGTCTAACAACCGCAGTAACATAAGGGGGGGCATCATTCTTGTTCAAACCAGATAACGTCACCTGTCAATCACCTGTCTGCATGCAAACTTGTAACCTGGTTAAATCAAGGCATCGATACTGAAAACAGAGAGCAGAACTAAAGAAGAAGAAAGTAGAGCCGTAAAATTAAGTCAGTTTTTTGATGAAATTGTTTTGGGTTTTTTTTTGGGGGGGGGGATTCTCGTCCATGACACGATGTCTTGCTGGAAAAAGTTTTGACCTCTGTTTCCTGGTCCCTTATCGTCATCCACATGAAATGATTGAATACAAGGAACACCTAACTCTTCTCTGCATGTCTATTAGCTACTGTTAGCAAACTGAAGTTTTTATATCCTTCAGCCATGTTAAGACTTGTTATTTTACCTTTAACTGATGCTTTTAAAGGTAAAACAGTTTAAATTATGTACAAATAATTTACACATACACCACCGTTCAAAAGTTTGGGGTCACTTCCCTATTGAATCCCATGGCAAAGTGACCCCAAACTTTTGAACGGCAGTGTACATAAAGGTATAATTAATATATGCAATATTGTTTTTCTATTGTGGGTTTAAATCGGTAAATTATGTTTAAATTTCAAGTGGTATGTGTGAATATATGCTTTCTACATGTTAATGATTAAATCAAAATACTCTTATTTAGTTTTTATTTTGGAAAAAAAAAATTGTCAAATGTGCAAAAATTTTACTTTCACTTTATTTTATTTGACTTTACTTTGAGTATTTGTTCTGTAATTACATTTAAAATAATTCATTTCCACACATTTTTAATAAAGTCTATTAAACCTTCATCTGTTGGTGTTTCAGTACCAGCAGCAGCAGTCGGCTCAGCAAAGGCCGGTAGATGGATCGTACCGCCGTCCGTTTCATACACACTTTATATTAAAACTGTGATCCGAGTGATGGTGCCCCGGAGAGCCCCATGTCTAGCAACGACCCTGACAAACAACCTGTCCGGGTTCCTAACTAATATTATTCACACATTTTCAATTGTGGTCCTCTGGAATTCTTATTTACTCCGTTGACTTCCTCCAGTGTAGAGCAGCAATGACTGGATGGATAGTTCTTGATTAAAATTTTGCCACCAGAAGGCAGCATTTTCCACTGAATACGTCCTGAACTGAAGGTGTATAGATGGAAGAGAAGAACCATCTTTTAACAACCTTTAGAAAATTTAGTGTGTTAAAATGAACTTTTAAATATAGATAACAACTATAAGGATACAAATTTTAATCTATAATGATGCAATTAATCATTTAAATAACTTGTAGTTTAACTGCTTCAGTTTGTTCCTGTTTCACTGGAGCTGACTAGAAAATATTTATCAACTGGGCTGTTGTCCAGGAGCTCTCCATCCATCTCTGATGATTTCATGTTTCATATCAGCAGCCATAAAAACAAACTTCTTTGTAAGTGGGAGACTGGAACCGCCTCCCCCTTGTCTGCACGCGTCTGTCCATCCAATTAATTCCTAACCATGACCAGACTTATCTCATGTGACACAACAGGACGGGGTCGGCCATGATGGATGTGACATTAACAGGAAATGAAGCTGGGGAGATGCAACGCCCCAGTCCAATAGTGGCATTTGTCACTGCCCGGGTCATGCAGATTGGACCAGCCTCGGCCTCTGACTAAGATTAATGATGACGGTGGTCCTGTCTTTGTCTCCATGTGTGGTTTCCTCCATCATTGCAGTCTGAAAACATTCCTGCCTCGTATTATGATGCACATGCATTAACATGCACGCTGCTTCGACACTCCTGTCCGTCAGAAGCTGCAGGAAGATGTTCAGATGTTGGCTTTGATGACAAAGGCTCAGCTTAGGGGAACATGAGGAGCAGATCTGGGTTTACAATTAAGAAGTAAAGAATGATGCTGAACCCACGTTTTCTCTGACAGATGAGGTAGCCATGCCCAGACGGGTAGACGACTGGACCAGCTGGATTAGATATTCAGGGATGCAGCACATCCCCCTGCTCATCCATCTTTCCTGACAAATCCACTTAAATCTGCAGCACACACATCCAGACAGATTGCTGTGTTGGATCAGAATCCCGACACTTCTTCCTTCATATGCATCTGTGTGCTCATGTTTCTTTGACTTTTGACTTTTTATGACTGGAAATCAACATTTTGATGTGAAAGTGTGTGAAAGTTCTCTGTCTTTAACCCTCAGGCTCTCCCTTAAAAAAACCCTCCTTCCTCTTTAAGACATTTTTTGGTTCCTGGGTGATTATATAATTTCTTCTCCTTTACAGATAATACAAATTTATTTACAAATTTTTATTTAAATGCCTTTTTTTTTTAACGTAATGCGTCCAATTCTTACACAAAATGTGAATTATTTTCTACTTGATGAATGCAAAGTGGGTTTATTTACTGAAGCAGTTTCAGTCTGGGATATGTCAGCAATAGGCAGAAACACTGTTTCTGATAATTATTACTTGTTCTGCAATTACAATATCCCCCCTTTCTTTTAAAGATGAAAAATATGAATAATAAACATATTTTGGTCATTAATCCCTGTCCTCATTATACATAGTAAATTTTAATAAACTTTCATAATTCATTCATTTTTTGTACAGCTTCATGCATTAAGGGTAGCAGGGAAGCTGGAGTCTATCCCAGCAATTACCAGGTGAGAGGCAGGGTACACCTGGACAGGTCGCCAGTCCATCACCAATTTTGAGGGACAAACAACCATTCATGCTCATATTCATTCCTAGACAGAATTTAGAGTGACCAGTTAAACTAACATGCATGTCTTTGGATGGTGGGAGGAAGCCGGCATACCCGGAGAGAACCCACGCATACATAATTTAATTTTAGTTTTTTTAATCCTGATTGAGAAATTAGGCTCTCTACATTTACTAGACAGCAGTCACCACTACGCTTATCAATGCCCCTGCCTGACCCCCTCATCAAAACTGTGGTGCCGTTCTTTTTATTTAACTCTGACCGGGACGCTCAAACAACACAATGACGCATTTAAGTGCAAAGATTGTCTATTAGTGACAGAGATCACACTCCAACATAAACCCATGATATTCAGTCTGAGACTGCAGCAGCAGTGCTTTGGACTGTCTTTCTGTCTGCAAACCACCTCTTTCTCCTCCACCCGGTCGCTCTTCCAGCTGGCCTCCATGCGCCGCTGTAGCCATTTTAACGGTGCTTGGATTCCAGGGTAGCCGCTGTTGCTTTAGCAACAGACATACTCGGGCCTTGGTCCATGTTGAAACGTTACTCCTCTTTGAGAGCCTGCAGTGATGCGGAAGGACGGGTAGCCATCTGTTCTCTGACTTGATAGTTTGATTTGTCACCATCCAATCAGATAGAAGTGAAAAGATTTGGACAAAATCCCACATGCAGTTTTGTGCTTTGCAGCTGTGAACAAGATTTTTGCAAAAGAACTTTATTTTTTTTTCTACAAATACAAATCTTTTTAACAACCATGCAAACCCATTTTCACACATTTGCAAACTTTTTTTTGCGTTTTTGCAGGGTGACTATTTGATTTACAAATGCAAACTCTGAAATTATGTGCAAACATTCATTTACAACTGCAAAAAGTTCATGACTTAATATTGAGCCCATAAATCAGTCTCTGCTGGTGAGATCAGTCCCCCTCCCGGGGCGCGGCGAGCTGGTACGGGGATAAACAGTCACAGTGGAGGACTACCACCGGGCCTTTCTTTTAAAGCTTCACCTAGCACACCACATCAGAAAGTCCTGGCTGGCGAGCTTCAGGGATAGTCCCTCTTTCCACTCAGGGCAGAACACCTGAACGAGTCACAGGCCTACATTCTGCCTGGACCCATGCCCGTTTGTAAGTGACCTGGAGTCACTCTTTAGTTCACAAAAATAATCCATCCTTGGCCTGCTCTTTGTTGCTGGCTCCAGAGGGGAGCTGACACTAAGTCCACTGGGATGCACAGGTCATGGCCAGAAAGCAAGGCAGGGGTGTAGCGGCTGGACTCTTTGAGTCCTGTACCATTGTCCAGTATGCCTGGAGAATTACAAGAAGGTGGGAGTCCCAGTCCCAGTGCTGTTGATCTGTCAGGATGGTGAACTGAGTGGCCAAGTTCTGTTCTACCAGCCCATCACTCTTAGATGCAAGCGGGGTGGTCCGTGTCTTCCTGATGCCCACCCGCTGGCAAATTTAGCTGAACACCTCCATCTTGAAGTTCCTCTCTGGTGAAGCTCCCGCTGTGAAGCTCCTAACAAACCCAAAACCAGCAGAACATTTGGTTGACCAGTCTTTCAACCATGGTGGCAGCGCTCTGGTCAGGAACAGTGTACAGCTCCAACTACGTTGTGAAGTAGTCCACAGTAACAAGAATGTGGTGTTTTGTCCTCTCAGTGATGGGGAACAGCCCTGGGACATCCACTAGCTCCACGGGTGACCCCACCTGGTATTACTGAAGCGGGGCATCTGAGTGCTGGGTAGGGCCCCTGTCTGTGTTATGCAGGCATCACAGCAGTGGATGTGGAGCTCCACGTTTTGGTGGCATCTGGGCCAGTGGAATCAGGACTGGAGCCACTGGAGTGTTTTGGTGACCCTGAAGTGGACCCCCATAGGGCCCTGAACCATCTAGTGCACCTTGGGACATTGTCATGTTGCAACTGGAAGATTTTGCTCTGTCCTGCTGGAGCCTGCCACTGACAGTAGAGACCCTGCTGTGGTAGTAGATGTTGGATCACTAGAAATACAGGGCTCTGGTCTCTGGATCCAGGATCACACAGCCTTCCAGTTGGGCCACTAGTCTCCTTACACCCACTGCTAAAATCTAGCAGGACTGGGTCCTGGCTCTGCTCATTCTGCAGCTTCTGAGACCTCCACCAGCTCGTCTGTGGTGTCAGCTGTGGGAGCTGACAGGAGGATCAGGGTTGCTGTTGGTCATGTGCAGGGCCGCTGTTTGTGGAGCTGCTGCAACCCTCTCAGTGGGTGACACACTAGTTCCTCTCTGGTCAGCTGGAGGTGTGGCTGAAGCAGGCAACAACCCCCTACCCCTTCCTGGGAGAGGACTGCCCCGACGCATTTGTCTCTAGCATCGGTGTCTCCAAGGAAGGGCCGGTCTGGGTTGGGATAGTGCAGAAGAGTGGCCTTGACAAGTGCTGCTTGGAGTGTGGAGAAGGCGGTAGCACAGTCCTCGTCTCAGTGGAATGCCTCACTTGTCTGGGTCAGCCAGTGCAGTGGACTGGTAATAGTGGAAAAGTTCTTCATGAACCTCTAGTAGTAGGAAGCTAGCCCCCAGGAAGCTCCTCAGCGCCCTAACATCTCACAGCTCTTTCACCTCATTAAACTTGGCTGAATCTTTAGTGACAACATGACACAGGAAGGCGGTCTCCTGTTTGTGGCACTTTCGTGGGTGGAGTTGCAGACTGGACTAGCGAATGCTGTTAAACAACTCCTAAATGTTGGTCAAGGAAGCCTTGGAGCTAGAAGCAAGCACCAGGATGTCATCCAGGTAGACGATGCAACAGTGGAATTCAGTGAAATCAGTGAATTCAGTTCAATTCAGTCTCTATTTTTAGACTCACAATTTGGTCCACATATGAAGTAAAAGATGTAAAGCACACACACACACACACACACACACACACACACACACACACACACACACACACACACACACACACACACACAGAGCGAGAGAGAGAGCGAGAGAGAAAGGCCAGCGAGGAAAGTGTATAAATTGCACCTATAAGGAATATGTTCTGTCCATCCTGCGGACAGATGGACAGAACGACAGTGGATATGTATCCTGTGGACAGATGAGTCCACATTTAAGCTGTTTTTGAAAAAAATGGCATCTGTTTCTACACTTCAAAGATGAGACAGGTCATTCAAGCTGTAATCAGAGAAACCTCTGAGGGTATGGAGGACATCAGTGTTCACGGAGGACTTCATCGGTGTCCATGGAGGACTTTTGATGAAGTGTGTGAAAGTACAGTAGAGGTGGATGTTGGAGTTCATGAGCCATGAGGGTGACGTCCGTGGCTGCTCCATCAGGGTGATGTCCACATTGAGTCCTCATTCAAAAATCATTCAAACCTCATTTTGTCCTCATTCAGAGAGTCTGCAGCATTATTTATAAACAACATCAGTAGTGGCAACAGGAGCAGTTCTCTCTGTCATCACTCTGCCCCTCATTCAGCATCTTGTCTCCTTATTCAGCATATTGACTCACCCATCCCGTATAAAAAAAGTAGTTGTGTTCTTCTTGGTCTCCTCACATTCATCGTCTTTTTGCTGTGAGTGCTAAACGTGAAGAATATTTCTCTAAATCCAATCTAATGAGCATCATTTCTGTGTAGGGCTGAGGCTCTGGAGACTCCTTTGTGTGGTTGGACAGGTTTCTAACCACATGATGAATGACCCTCCTCACATAATTGGCTCCTCACAATTCGGCCTCAGACCGGCTGCACGTCTGTTGGGCAGCAACCTCCATCTGTCAATCACAGACCTGCTGCAGCTTTGCTCAACTCTGATAACTATGCTAATTCAGAGTCCTCATGCACTATTGGCTGAAAGTGCACTGGTCCAAGCTAATCCATTAAGGCAGTGACAGTAATAATCTCTCTCCAAACACAGGGTTCCCAGTGTGCTAAACGTTATTTGACCGTTGCTGTCAGGTTGGAGCTGCCAGGTGCACTGGTGCTGTGATGAATGAGCCTGACTTTAGCTCCATCATCAATCACCAGCTGACTACTGTTTGTGTGCTGTATAAATAATTTAAAGGTTTCTGGGATTTTTGATTGGGTTCAATTAAGACACATTCTTCCACTTTCACATGTTCAAACTCTCGTTTAATTTATTTCCTTCCATAAACAAAAAGATTCATGTTCTGTATTATTATTGTATGCAATACCATCTGTGGAGTGTGATGTTACATATTTCATGTACTGTATGTGTAGAATGTTTTAGCACCACCCATTAACTGTGTAAAGACAGCAGACAGCTCATTTCAGTTTTCATGTTTCTCTATTGCTCAGTTTGGGTCACATGGTTAGTCTTCCGTTAGACCTGCCATTTTGACCCAATGGCTTGTTTATTAAGAGGCTTCAGTTGGGCCTCTGCTAATTTTATCTGCCTGTGTTGAGCTTTGGAGAAGCTTTGTGTTTTTCACAAGAGAGTGGAAAAGCACTGTAAAGAAAAACAATAGATGAAGAAGACAAACAAGTAAAACCTATGAGCTTTACTTCCACATCCTAGTCATCATTTAATTCTTGAGTGCCCATTACACCTGTTTGGCTGTCTGTTACTTCGTGGAGAGAAGGGAACAGAACACACCATTCATCACTGGATTTGACATACAATGTCTCTCTAATGCTAGTTCCTTGTAAAACAAAATAGTAGACATGATCTTTTAATAACTTCAGTAAAGGACTTTGCATATGTTTCTACAGTGGTGTACGCACAATAAGACTAACACAGTTGTACCGTTGAGATGCCGCTTATTTTATTTTCAATGTTTATGTTTAATGTTCAGAGAATTTGCAGCTTTCATTGTAATTGTCATTTGCATTCGTCCATAAACTGCTACTTCAACCACCTGCAGATGTTACAGAGATGGAAAACTCCTTTGGTCTACTGGTTTTTAGCTTTGCCAATGTAAACAAACAAACAAACAAACAAACAAAAACAAACAAAAAAAAACCCTATTTACAGCAACCAGGGTAAAAAAAAAGCCTTTACAGGAGACTGTGTCTCGCTGTAGTTACAGTGCAGTTGGGTGACTGACAACTGGTCAGTTATCTTTTCTGGAAGAGACTGAAAACTACTCTGAAAACTGCAGGAGGAATTTCAGGTGGTGAAAGAAGGCTGCTAGTTAACATTTGGAAAGGTGTTAAAGAAAGCTAAAGACAGCAGACAACCGTGGGCTTTGAATTACAAAGCTTATCATGTTTTTTTGGATAACTGAACCCCATTAAACAAATTTTCCTGGATATTTGAACCAGAAATAGTCCAGAACATTTCATTGTTCATAAACCTGAGCCTTCTGCCCCACCATTTTTAATCACAGAGGTAGGAAGGCTGCAGCTGTTCCTGATCAAATATCTACTGCATCTTGAACCGAACCCTGTTCTAACCGATGTCTGGCTTCTTACAGGAGGTTGTCAAGTGTTTTAAGCTGATAAAAATGGTTTGTAGAGCAGCTGGAACAGAGGAGGGGAGGCAAATGAACAGGGTGGAAGTCACTGGATGGGTGATGCTGCAAAGAAAAGATTTGACCTCCCAGCTCAGCCATTATTTTCTACTTTTAGCTGAGAACAAACAGATTTCAGAGCAGGTCATACCCCAAAACTTTAAGACTCTGGAACTGATGAGCTAGAAATATTCCAAAAAACAACCAAATCGAAAAAAATCCCGATTTCACAGAAAAATGTCTGATTACTGGAATTTGACGAAGCTTCACTTTGTAAATCAGCATCCCACAAGATAAGATTAACTTTATTATCTACTAGGGAAAATTCTTCTTAGGTTTTCACTCCAGCTGCAGCCATGAAGTGATGGACAACAGTCAAATTCACAGATTCACCATCAAACATGAAACCAACACATAAAAAAGATTATGTACAAGGATATGTAGTTATAAAAACTATAAAAGCAGGTGATAAGAAGAGGCCTAAAAACCTGAGAAAGAAACAAACATTGGTAAATAAAATAAAATAAAAAAAAAAAATAAAAATAGAATACTGAGCGTTATATATCCCTATATGCTGATGATATATTATTATTTTTGAAAGATATGACAAGCTCCATCCCTCCTTTACTTAATTTTTTTAATGAAATGAATGAAATGAAAAATACTTTATTAATCCCAAAGGGAAATTTAATTGGTACAATTTCTGGTTTTAACTGGCAGAAATCATCTAATAGTGCCAATGTACAACTAATTTGTCCCTCTGGGTAATGGTAGCGCTGCACTTATACCTTGGAATAGAAATCTATGCTTCTTTGGAGGCTATTGTAAAATCAAATTATCTGGAGGTCTTTAAGAAAATGTATGACTTGGACAGATGGCTGAATCTACCAAATTCCTTACAGGCTCATATAGCCATTATAAAGATGAATGTGCTACCTAGTTTAGTTTTGGTTTAGTACTACAACCAATGTCTCATGGCAGAGATTAGAAGAAAATTGAGTGCATCAGTGGTCTTTCAGAGAGGTTCTATTATCTAATTTAACAATCAAAATGTGCAAGTTGAAATTTGGTTAAATGATATCTTGTCTGATATCAACTTGGCATTGGAAAAGCTAGGTAACATTTCAACTCAGTGGCACTTGAACACCCCAATCTTTGATAATTTTAGTTTACGAATTGGGGGTAGACCCATCCAATTCCCACAATGGAGAGAACAGGGATATTTATGATGGAAATGGCCTGTGTGACTTTCAAGATATTCACAATAGTATTATTTTATAGAATAGACCATTTTTTCTACTTGCAGATTAGAGCTGCACTTAAGGTGCAAAGAGTACCAAATGAAACTTTTCTGAACATCCCTTGTTCAAGCTCTTAGATAAGTTAAAACAAGGGGTGTGGTGACTACTGTATACCAATACATTTTAAAAGATTTTTATAAACCTCTAGTTCTAGATTATGGAGAAGGGTATATAAGATTGGGACTCAAATTTTAACTGGAATGAGGAATAATAAAATTTTATCTTCTAGAAATCCAGATCATCAGGTCATTCATTATCAGTTTGTGCATAGAACTTATTTAACACCCTGCAGCTTTACCGAATGAAGGTCCTAGATAACTTTTTATGTACATTATGCTCTCAGAATAAACCGGGGACTTACATATGATCTGGAAATACAAACCTGTTGCCAGGTTTTGGAAAGAAATTGCAGCTGCACTAACTTTGAAAACAGCACAAATATTACAGTAAATCTGCAAACACTTATTTTAAACAATTTATCTATGATAAATGCATCAAAGTGTGAAAACGGGAAACTACTTGCTGGTCTAACAGCAGCATAGAAAATCATTGCAGTGAGATGGAAACCACCACAAAAGCTTAACAGCTCACATTGGTATTTGGCTTTTCTTGATATAATTTATTTGGAAATATCTACGGCCCGAATCCATAATCCAAAGCAACAAAATATTCTATTTTGACATGTAGCAGCAGATAAAATTAAAGTCCAAATTGAAAGATGAATTTAAGATTGGGTTACCGCTTTGCAGCGTTGTAGTTCCATTATATTATTATCTCTTGTTTCCTTGATTTATAATTATGATTTGTTGTTATTGACGGCTTAAGGACGAGTGATTGGTTGAGTAGGGTGTGACCAGGGTTGAACAATTTATGTTAAAAAATAGGAATAAAACATTTGATCACAAAAAAATAAAAATAAGATAAGACAAAGGAGGGTGGCCAGGTACGGGTGGGGATGTTGAGCAGAAGTAGTAAAAACTCCACTCTGCTCTTCCCGGTTTTCACCTCTTTGACCTGTTGCCCTCTGGCAGGTGCTGCAGGTCCACATGGTCCAAACACACATTCAGACTACTGCACTAATCTCAGGCTGTTGTTATAATACCAACTAGGTGTAATAACACCTAGTTTTACGGAGCTGCTTTTAAATCTCACTGTACTCTATAATTACAATAAAGGCTTTCTATTCTGTTCTATTCTATTCTACGGTGTGAGGGACTGTCACACAGCATAAAAACGACTGGCAATATAAACATCAGGTGAAAAAGCTGCAACATGTGTCACTTTGATTATAGAGCAGAAGCCTTTGCTGCAGTGTCCAAATCCTCCTCTGTCTTACCATAATCTGGAAAAACACACTTCTATAAAGATCCAGACAGATAGAGCTGCAGGGGAGGAGGGCCTGGCTGACAAAAGATGCAGATTTCTTTGTAAAACTAAGAGAGACGGACACTGGTGGTCTGGAAAAAGGACAGATGATGTTAAACTGAATTGACATTGCTGTTGGATAACAGCAGATTAGAATGAACACTATTTTATTTTAGTCTAAGATAGTCTCAGTATTTCTTAATTGCTAAAACACTAAACTCTATTCTTTAAGCTAAATTCTCAGAAGCCTAAACACTGGTCTCCCCTGTGCTCAAAACCTTAATCCTGTTTCACGTCCTTAGACACTACATATCAACACATGTGCACTTGTGATGCAAAATGGTAAACAAATGCAGCGCACCTTGATCACGATTAAAGAAGTGTCAGCAGCTGAACACAACGACTCAACATGTATTTGACATGTGGTCTTCTTTTCCTGATGAGACGGTTCCACACCTGCAATTTTCCTGCGTTCTTTCTTAAACTTGCGACAGTGGCGCTGCGTTTTGCACCAGCGTGTCTGCTCTGGTCGTCTCTGTTTTTGTTTGGCTTTTCTCCAGTTGTGTTTCTTTATGGTTCAGCTGAGAAGGAGGAAACTAGCGATTCATGCTTCACACGTCACATATTAACCCCAAAGTGTTGTTTTTGGCAGGACCTTCTCTACAGATCGAACCGGCAGCCCTCAGGCTACAAGACGACCACTCTACCCACGGAGTCACCCTGCCCCTTCATGCATCATATATGTATATGATGATAAATTAATTCTGAAATATGATCTAGAATATAGTAGAGATGATTTAGAACAACATACAGAAGTACATTACATGCTGCATTTACTGACCATCGGACATCTGATGGTTACCCAAGGAAAGGTCAGGTAGCAGTAAATATTCTTTCTGGTGATGCTATACAGCAAAAACTGGAAAATTTCAGTCATAATCGCGAATGGTGATTAATCATGATCCATTTGAAAGCTGTGATTAAACTGATTAAAAAGTTTGATAATTAGCCAGCCTAAGAATATATATGTGTGTATTTATATATGTGACCTATTTATTTTAAACTGAACAAACTGAACTGTGAACTAGTTCATGAAAAGCACTGTTACCTGGAGGATTTCCGTCTCCTACAGCTGCGTCATGTTGCAGAGCTGTCAACACTGATATGAGAAGATGTGGAGAGTAAATTATTTTATTTTACAAGGTTTCATCCTGTCAGTAATAATCTGGATGATTATTATAATTCTTGCTATTATTTTTGATAATAATTCACTGTTTTTTCTTTTCCCCGCATGAAGCAGAGGAAGGTGTCTGGCCTGCAGAGTGGACTGGTTTAGAAGATAATCTGAGCTTTATTTGCTGCAGCTCTGACCCACATTTTCTACCAATCTGCTTTGATTTCTAGCAGCTTTCAGAACCAATTTATGTTCAACGGTCGGCGGAGCTGAAGAAATCACGTCTGGTTGTTACAGGAAAAAAACACCAAAGTTGAATAAAAATGCCCGGAAAACAAAGCAACAGAACACATATCTATGTTTTTTTTTTTTTCTTTTGTTTTCCAGATGGAATTATTTCCACATTTTCCCCTGAAATCAGTAAGACATTTTTTTTTTGTTCTTTTCTGTTTTACCGACAACAACAATAACAGCCAGTGGCGTACACAGATGGAGCCTCGGTGGTACCTTTGCCGTCAGGGAAGAAAAAGCACCCCTTTTATAAGAATTATTTTTTATATAGGTACTATATGTGGCCCACTATGTTGACGCGATCACACACCCCTTACACACACGTGCACGCACACGTAAACCTGTTTTGTTCCCGTTGTTTTTTTGGCAACTTGATCACGCAAAGCGGGCGTCAGCG
>CM047996.1:159458-170314 GCA_026261665.1 Melanotaenia duboulayi | reverse complement strand
TTAATTGAATGAGAAATGCGAAATGCTCCTCAGGGCTTCCGTACAACATTCCAGAGAGGATGGCATCGTCTTTTCCCTGTAAGCGCAGTGGACATTCAATCCTGTTTAAGCGTCTTCGAGCCTGTGAAAATGGACTCGTACCTTTTCTACTGGTTTGATCTGAACTGCTCACATTTCCACACTGAACGATGCGATCTGCTGAAGGGCTCGTTCCTCCGCTTTCTGTCCAAACAGAAGAGATTATGTTGGCAACACGCATGATGGGAACGGCGCTGGAAAACTGCATAATTTGAAACTAGTTGTATGTTTTTAACCATTGGCTGCATAACCGGGACAGAGAAACCGTTTGATAACGACATTTATAAGAGGTAAGACTTTTTGAGCCAGCGTATTAAAATGTCTGCAGCGGGTGTGGAAGCAGAAAGCAGGCTTTATATTTCCAGCTGCCTCAAACATTGCTGCGCGCACCACAAACATGGGCCTCATTTAGCTGTTTGGAAGATGTAGGAAAATATTTTTGCAGTATCTTAATTGTGTACGACACCAAACCCGCAGTTCTTTAGCACATTGCGCTGCCTGGTGTATGAAGTGTGTCACAGCTTGTCTTGTCTAGCGGACATGACAGTGTGACTTTTCATGTGATCGACGGCACAAGCTGCTTTTCAGGTGATAAGTTCGGTCTGCCCCAATAAGAAGAACCTACTGTAACTGCCCTCTGTCTCATTTTTTACCTTCTGCATCTCCAGGCAAGGATAGTTGTTCCCACCAAAATGTTGTCACTAAGAATTTCACTGACAGGATTTACTAAAAGCATGTTTCCATACTGTTAATATCATTACTCTGGAGCAAATTATGTTCTAGTAGCCTGCTTTAAAAACACGTTGTCTACGTGTGATCACGTGTAGTTTGCACATGTAATGTAATATATATATATATGTGTGTGTATATGTATGTGTATATGTATGTATGTATGAAACACATTTTGCAGGTAGGTAGGAAACATGAAGATCTGGAACATTTTTATGGTAATAACCCTTGTAAGTTTTATGGGATGGGAGTTTCAGTTGGACATTTCCATGTGTCTCACCTGTGTTTAAATGTATTTCACGTGGACAAATTACATGAGTTTTTACTTGGGATTACACAAGTCACGCTGGAATTCACATGGGTTTGACGTGTTTCATGTGTTTCACACCTGGTTTTATGAGTTTTTCATCTCCATGTAAAAACTTTACATCTAATGCTACATTCAGCATAATGTACAAACGATGAACATCTACAGCCATGATCACGTGCTAAGACGGATTTAGAGTAACTGTTGAAATATTCACAAAGCAGAGGGCTGCACAGGGAATGCTCTTGCAGGCATGAAATGTCAGTACATTCTCAAAATTTTATTAGCCACTGAAAATGAGCAGAAACTAATCTGCACTAAGGTTACATTTATAGCTTGATAATGGAGCATTATGAGTACTGACTTTCCCTTTTTGGTTTTCTGTGGTCCACAGGAGCATAGTTGTGAAATTGTCAGGCTTTTATTAAGACATGGTTTGCAACCTTAACTCTCGCTCTGCTTTCCTGCATCCAGAGGAAAGCAGAAACATGCATACTTGTCTTATACATATTGTCTTGTATACTTGTCTTAGTGACGATCTTGTTAATGAGAAGAATGAACTCTAGAAGTTGTTTGCAGCCCTGCAGCTTTTCTTCTGCAAGCAGCATGGATTCAGATTAAGTAGAGTACCAAATGAGGGAGCGCCCAGCCTTAATCCTAACTGATTTACCATTAACCTTTATACTTATTTTACTGTTAAGCCAGAGGTGGTTAAGCTTCAGCAGTTCCAGTCACATACTGTGCTGATTGTTGGGGGAAGGGGAGAATAATCTATTTCATGGCCCATTGCTGAGGTCACAGGCCAGACAGCACAGTAAAACTGCTAATCCCTTCATTGAATGAATACATGAAACTGTGACGTGCATTCCTTTGCAAGATATAAGGAAAAGTTCTTTTCTTAAAACATTAAGATGAACAAAACCTTTTTACTGTTTGATGTCCAGAAAATGTCACGTAAGAGCTGTAGACAGGAATGCTGTTCTTTCTGTTACTCCAAGGCATTACCGGTACTTATTATCTTTCTCTCAAGACAAGTGAGTGGTGTTCGGATGAGAGCACTCTTTCCTCTTTCTAAAAGAGATTAGCTGCAGCCTCTGCGTGGGTTTCATTTTGTAACTCAGTTTCCTTTGAGCTCCATGATGGCCAGGTTAGCCTTTGGGCTCTTAAGTAATACTTTCTATAAGCAGCCCCTGGGCCTCTCAAAGGATCTGCTATAAATACTGCCGCATGTGTCACCATGCTCTTGGCTTACATACACTAAGCCTCATACTGAGCTCCACTGGGGCCAGCAGTCCACATTTATCTTAATCTTGACTGAGGCCTAGACAGAGACTCGGGATGTCACAATTGTTTACTTTTACAATTAATCGCAGTAGTAAACGCTATGATTAATCAATCAAAGATCAGTCAAAATCATCACTTTATATAAAATATTATGTATGAATTGTATCAGTGCAACTTCCACACAATGAAAACAACGTTCCACTACTTCCACGTGTTGCCGCCTGTGTTGCTTTGTTTTGGTTCTGTGAGCGTTGCAGAAGAGGCGGCCTGGGTGGGACCCCACGGCGGCCTGTGTGGGACCCACGGCGGCCTGTGTGGGACCCCAGGACGGCCTGGGTGGGACCCCACGGCGGCCTGGGTGGGACCCCAGGACGGTCTGGGTGGGACCCCACGGCGGCCTGGGTGGGACCCCAGGACGGTCTGGGTGGGACCCCACGGCGGCCTGGGTGGGACCCCAGGACGGTCTGGGTGGGACCCCACGGCGGCCTGTGTGGGACCCCACGGCGGTCTGTGTGGGACCCCATGGCGGCCTGGGTGGGACCCCAGGACGGCCTGGGTGGGACACCTTGTTAGTGACAGAGCTTTTCCCTTCAAATAAACGGATTAAGACATGCTTGTCAGACTTTTTTTTTATGGGTTAAAGAAAAAAGATGACAAGGTGTCATTGTGGAGGACCAGCCTGTAAAAGGTTGCGGAGAAAGGAGGAAATACATCCAGTACATTTCACCACCTGTAGGATAACCAGCAGCCTTTTATGCTACAGTAAAGATATATGCACAAAAGTTTGGATAAACGACTAATATTTTTCTAGCATAGCACTGAAATGAAATGTTATGTCATTCCGACTCGGTTGGTGTTTAAGCGCAGCCCAATGCGTTCAGCAGTGTTCTCGAACGTTACCTACAGAGAAAAGAAACGGCAGCTATTCTGCTGGAGGACAGCTGGAAGTCAAAGCTAGCTGGATGTTTTTTCCTGTTTCTAAACTTTCTACTCAGGTTAAAAAAAAATGTTGAAAACATTATAACGTGGTTTACAGAAAAAGCCTCCCACGTCCAGGCAGAGCACCTGCAGCCTTTTCCATCTGAGAGAAACTCAGCGTTAATGTGTAGGATTAATTTATTCTTCACACAGGAGAAGATATTTAGCTGGAACGAGACTTCTTAGTTACTTTGTTATTAAATTAATTAGTTATTTTGGCATAAAATGTTGAGGTGATTTCACACATTATAGTGGTGGGAAATTGATTTAAACCCAATAATCATAATAATAGTAAAATACAAATACAAAAATACAAATAAAAACATTAACAGAAGCAGAAGAATGAAAGCAGAATAAGCATTGGCTACGCTCCAACTAATGAATGAGGAAGTTATTATTGAACCAGAACTTGGAGTACAGTATGCTGTACAATAAGTACTTAGGTTCATTCAAAAGTTCAGATAAAGGCAAATGAAGTTCCCTTGTAAACGTTATAGTAGATTTCTGGTACATTCTGGGGCAAGAATGTACCTGAGGGTGGGCAAGTTTTTATCTGGCAGGGTCATATAGTAAGACAGGAAATTATTGTGTTCCTCTCTAACACAGACTCGCATACACTCCTGTGATAACTGTGGTCACATTAGAAAGACATGAGAAATAAAACATCTTTACATTAGCTGCAACATATGTGTCAAACTCGAGGCACAAAGCCTGTGGATGAATTATCCTTGGCCTGCATGATAATATCTAATCACTATTAGAGCTGGCCCGCTGATAGAGTGCATGCTCCACTATGGGACTACAAGTCCCACAATGCACTGCCATCGGCAAGTGTGTACCTTGCTTGTTCGCTAGCAGCCTGACTGAGCTGCTCACCTTTGTCAACGACCCCTCTCCCCATAAAATGGCTGAATAAAAAGTGGACTTAGAAAACAGAGAAGATGTGAAGGACAAAGCTGTGTCTTCTGTGTGGACACAGTGAGCCTGGAATGAAAGAACTTAAGTTTTTAAGGCAACTGAACCAGAATTAAAAACGATTACGAGCTCATCCATTGGTTGTTGATTGTATTATGTCATTGTGACTTGCGATAATATCAACCACGTTTGATATTGTTGCAGACCCTAGACTAGAGAAAGACACAGCACAGATTACCACCTTGAATCTAACGTTTAAGATAACTGGAGCGCTGTGATTCCTGTAAAACCCCTAAAAACTTCCGTTTTTAGTCCGCAGCTGTGAACTGTTTGATGTAAGCCCAGCATTAGACAGCATTCCTCTAAAATGTTTAAAAGTTTTTAATTCTGTAGGTTCGAACCTGCTTGTTTTTATAAACTCTTGTCTTCGTTTCTACTAGGACAATTTTGTTTTTAGGTCTGTTTTGTTATTCTTATTTTGTCCATTTTACACACTTCTGGAAAGCTTTTAAAACCCTGCAGCACTGTAGCACTTCCCAGTTGTGCTTCTATGTGTTGTTTTAATTATTTTATACTTTTATGCATTGTTTACATACTTTTTATGACTGCTGTGAAGCACTTTGAGTACTTTTTGATTATTGTAAAGGGCTATACAAACAAAATCTGATTTGATTTGAGGACAAGGGCCTCCTGTGGGCCAAAATGAAATTGTCATCCTGCTCATTGACTAACCCTGTGGCCATCATAGGCTGTCTACTGTCTATGCACACAAACCTTTAAGTTTTCAATCCAGTTGTCAGAAACTGCCCTGAGGGAAATATTTCAGCTCGCAGAAGGGAGTCGATTCTTTGACCAGTTGCCTTCAAACAATAGAGAAAAAAAGGCCGGACATTCTTCAGGGACTTTTTGTAGAAGGCACTTTCGCTTCTTTTGATACAGTCTTGCGTGATTATATCCTCCCTCATTCTGACCCATTTAAATACTTTCAGGACCACATTTCTAAAAACATTTTTTAGGAATTTCCTACGCTGTCCCCCATGAGTATTATGGGCTACACGCTGGAGATGAATCCTTATACAAAGGGCAGAATTTCAGACATTTATAGAAAAATCCAAGCCATAAGTAACAGGTTGAATCTCTCCACACACTCAAAGATACTTGAAACAACCTTCTGTATCTTCCAAGTGTCTGAGTGTAAGTGTACCAAGGACAAAGACAAACTACCCTCCCTTAATTATGGATCTGGTTAAGTTTTTCTTGTTTATTGCAGATTGTTTGAAGTTATTTATTATTCTTATTTCTTCACGAACAGTAGATCAACTTAAAAACTAATGTTCATGTTTGGCGTTCTTCCTGCAGGGATGGCCTTAAGCTTTATCTCGAAGCTGCATCTCGGCAACCACTTCTCAGCAGTTTACAGGTTAGTGATAAATAACTTTCTTTCTACTGTAAACCATCAAATTTCCCCAGTATAATAATAACAAAGACAGCTCCAGTAAAGGTAAAAATATTCTAAATAAACCATCCATATTATCCTGAATGAGAGTTCTGCTGGATGAACTTGGAAAAAAATGTTTGTTTTTTTTTGTGTAAAGACAATTATGAAAAAATGATCCTTATGTGAAAACTGAAGAGTGGGAGTTTTGACTTTTTGCTTTTTCAAATGTGAAGTTCAGATAAATTTGTAATAGGCATGCAATTCTTCATATATTTGAGACATATATTCTGTATTCAAACACATAGAAAATAATGTCTTTCCAATTACACAACAGGTTCTGCTCTGACTCTGAAGTATGGGGACATATTATGTAATTCTCTCTTTTTTTTTAACCAAACCTGCTTTAAAAAAATAAAACAAAACATGAATACATCTGCTCACAAGCAAGCCGATTAAGTAATTTGCCGTTCCCAGTTACAGCAGGTTTCACATGTAATTAATTTATTTTGTAAGTTTAACATGAAGTGATTTCAGACTTTTGTTTCCTGGTCCGCTGGTCAAGCAGAGACGGCTTGAAACCGAAGCACATTAACCGATGAGGCTGCTGTAAAATAAGAGACGTTTAATGCAACTGTCTGTTGAACCGTTGTGTGCTACCGTTAATCACTCTATTTGTAAATCTGTTTATTGCCCAGATTTATGTGTAGGATTCCACCATGGACCACATCATCTGCTGCCTACTGGTCCTGGGAGCCACAGTGATCACTGCCCACAAGTGCCCCTTGTACTGTGAATGCCGTAATCTTTCAGAGTCTCTGGGGACATTGTGCCCCTCCAAAGGTCTTCTTTTTGTGCCTTCAGAGATTGACCGCAGCACGGTGGAGCTACGGCTGGGAGGCAACTACATCCTCTGCATCGTGCAGCAGGACTTCGCTAACATGAGTGACTTAGTGGACCTGACCCTCTCAAGGAACACAATTAGCTACATTCAGCCCTTTTCGTTTGGCGACCTGGAAATGCTTCGCTCACTTCATCTTGACAATAACCGCTTAATAGAGCTAGGCCCTAATGACTTGCAGGGCTTGGTCAACCTGCAGCATCTGATTATAAACAACAACCAGTTGGGACGCATCCATGACACGGCTTTTGAAGACCTGGTACTAGCTTTGGAGGATTTAGATCTTTCCTACAACAATTTGATGTTTCTGCCCTGGAACTCCATCCAACAGATGATTAATCTCCACCAGCTTAGTGTGGACCACAATCTCTTGGAATTTATTCCAGAGGGCACCTTTGCAAACCTGGAAAAGTTGGCAAGACTTGATTTGACATCAAACCACTTGCAGAAGCTTCCCCCAGATTCAGCCTTTGCTCGAGCACAGGAACCAATGATCCTGACAGCACTGTATGCTCCTCAACTGTCCCTGAGCCTTGGTGGGAACCCATTGCACTGTAACTGTGAGATGTTGTGGCTGCGTAGGCTTGAAAGACTGAATGAACTGGAGACCTGTGCTTCCCCACCTGCCCTGAAGGGTCTTTACTTTTGGTATATAAAGGAAGAGGACTTTGTTTGTCAACCACCTCATATTATACAGCATACACATAGGATGCTTATTTTAGAAGGCCAGATGGCAACTTTAAGTTGTGAGGCCACTGGAGACCCCAACCCTACCATCCACTGGATGTCACCTGATGAGCAGCTGCTTGGCAACTCTTCTCAAATCACAGTGTTCAGCAATGGAACTCTGAGCATCACTATTGCCACCTCCAAGGACTATGGTACGTTCACTTGCATTGCTTCCAATGTTGCTGGGGAATCCAGTGCCTCTGTGGAGGTGTCCATCATGCAGCTCCCACATCTAAGCAATGGCACTGGAAAGCCAGAACAACAAAACTCCCATCTGTCTGACATTGCAAACACTACAAAAATTAGCAAGACTTCAAAAGGCCGACCAGAGATGACGGTATCTGTCTCAGAAGTGACAACTACTACAGCACTGGTCAAGTGGACAATGAGGAAGTCAGTTCCAAGGGTGAAAATGTACCAACTCCAGTACAATTGCTCTGATGATGAGGTTCTAATCTACAGGTAAATATCTTTATTTATTTTTTTTTAAACGATGTTGGTGCAGCCCATTTAACAGGGATCACCACCTCTGGGCCTCTTAGGCCACTATCCTGCAGGTTTTCAATGTTTCCCTGCTGCAACACACTTGATTCAAATGAAATGGTTCCCCAACAGCTTGCTAAGGTCTGCACAATGGCCCTTTAATTAGTCAGGTGTGTCAAAGCAGGAAAATATCTAAAACCTGCAGAACAGTAGCTCAAGAGGTCCAGAGATGGTGATCTCTACCATATGAGATCACTGATTAACTGATGACAGGACTTACCTAAAGATTCATTCAAAGATGGGAAAAAAGCTGAGGCATTATGTAAAATATTCATTCAAACCAGTGCAATGATTTGCACATCTTATGAGCCAATAAATTATTTAGAATAGAACACAGAAAGCATGTTAAATGTTGAAAGTAAAATATTTTGCTATTTCATGAAAAGAATGATCCCTTCCTCAATGTCATGCTGGCACTATTTCCCCCTGATTTTGAGATGAGGAAACAAAAGGCTGAAAAAGTAAGAAGTACTAAAATTAAACAGCTTGTGAGTAATTAGGTTAATTGGCAACAGGTCAGTAATGTGTCGGGGTATAAAAAAGTGCACCTTAAAGAGATGGAGCTCTTCAAATGTAAAGATCAGCAAAAAACAGACAAATGAAATGAAAGATTAAATGAAAAATACTATTAATCCCCAAAGGAAGATGGTAATGTTGTTGTAGGGGTTTTCTTGTATTCTGGAACACAGGGGTGACACCTATTTAGGCTTTGAGGAGAAAACATGAATTCAACTGACGGGAATTTGTTTTTATCTGTGGCAAGCACCACTAAGCGTAGGGTACGTCAGGGGTAAAAGGTGTAGTGTATGCTGTGGAGGATTTTGCATCGGATTAAGCTGTGGCAGGCACATTTGGAGAATGAACCACGCTGAAGGTCATTTCCCACTGCCCATCTGTTAGTTTTCAAGTCTCACTCCAATGTGGCCTTTATTAAACCGTGAAACCGTGAACAATTATTTAAAAAGATGCGTTTGGAGTCCATAATTAAAACTGTATCCTTCAGTGACAGACTTCTTCATCTCGAATGTGTGAAGGAGCGCTGTCACACGTCCTTCATTCCAGCAGCAATTAGACTGGAAACCAGCACTGCTCCCAGTAGACTAAAAACACAAATGCACTGTAAAAAGACAGCATAAATTAATATTATATTATTGTTTTAATTTCATAATTCTTTCCCTTTATGTTTACATCTCAACGACTTTATTTATAATTTATTTGGGGATTTACTGCTGGTCCTTCTGTCTTGCTGCTGTTGCACTAGAATTTCTCCTGCTGGGAATTTTATTGTCAAAGATCACACTCTAAGTGAGAATCAAACAAAGTATTTTTAATAAGAGCTGATCAGCAATGAGAAACACACAGTCAAAGAGGTTTGGCTGCGCGAGTCTGAGCAGATACATTTGGGTCTGGTTTATATAAACTAGCATGAGCCGATCACATCAAGACAAATCATTAGTCCTCTGTTTCAAAAGAATGCTAGGAGATTGGAAGGGGAGGTAAATGGAACTCACTCAGTTCTTATCTGGGTACAAGTCTTCCTCCTTCCTCAGTAAAACACAAGACAAGGGTTTGTAACAATACAAAGTGCATGTGTATAAATTTTCCATTATAAAACGAATAAAGATCTTGTCAGGGTTCCCATAGAGGTGGAGTATTTTAAAAAATGAAGAAATATCATTTTTTTACAAAGGCTGTACATGGTTTCAAGTGGTATTTAGACAAATTCCAAAAACTAAAGATTGCTTTGTTGATTGCCAGTTTTTGCCTGTATATTTTGGATAAAGTCTAACTTCAATGTTTTAGTGATGAATACATGTACTTTCTGAAAGAGATAAGGCAACCTGGGGCTCTCTGGTCCCCTGGTGTGGTGGCATGGGCTGCGGGGGGTGGGTGGGCGTCCGGAGTCTTGATGTGTTGGGCTCTGGGCCGGGCCTTTGCCCTTCTGCCCTCGAGTGGTCTTGGGGAGGCGGGGACGCCTACATTGGCCAGCTGAGGAGTTGGCTGCCTGGAAGACAGATCTCTCTCCTGGTTGTGCCTCGATTTTATTTACACGTTGGACACTACCACATTTAACAGTAACAGTAAAAGAGGGTTTTTTGGGGGGACAGTAAAGGGGATATGGGGGGGGTTGGAGGGCTTGGAGGACTTGCGGATATGCTCTGGTCCGTAGGGTGCCTAATCTTGGTGTTGGGTTGGCCACACACCCACGTTCACACGTGCATGCTCACAAACGTGCTCGTCTCTCCATCTGTTTCTGACTAGATGTGTGTGTGTTGGTACGTTTCTCTGCAGGTACGTTTGATGACTGCTGTACTTTTTCATATCATCATTATCCTGTTTTTCTTTATGTACTTTTCATGTAGTACTGTGGTAGTTTATATTGTTTTTTAGGTGTGTTTTAGGCAGCCGAGACAACTGTTATTTCTATATCTTAATCTTGTCCTGTTCTCTATTTTTTTCCCCTCTTCCTCTATCTCCCTGTCAGGTTCGGCACTGACATATAAAGATTAAAGAAATTAAGATTACAATAAAACTAATAAAAATATCAAGGGCAGCCATGCACACAGACCACCGTTAAATTTATTCTACGTGTACCACTTTCCTTTCCTCTTTATCCACTTCACCTCGAGGATGCTCACCCTGATGCGTTCATGGGACCAGACTGCAGGCTACTTTCTGAGTTCAGAGTAATTAATGACCCATTTTTACATAAAAGTGCTTTTATATGATCTGAATCTTACTGTGATTATTTATAAACACATTATCACTTTGAAATCGGGACAAACAGGTTTCAGTGCACATCTTTA
The DNA here is from genome assembly GCA_026261665.1 of Melanotaenia duboulayi. Taxonomy (NCBI): domain Eukaryota; kingdom Metazoa; phylum Chordata; class Actinopteri; order Atheriniformes; family Melanotaeniidae; genus Melanotaenia; species Melanotaenia duboulayi. The sequence continues at coordinate 159,608 of CM047996.1, read as the reverse complement.
TTTGTTGATTTGTCTTTCTCGCACCATTGTCTGTGTCTTTGCACACGGCCTGTAAAACTGCACCTTATGGGCAATTAAGGGCATTTACCTGCAAAGTAGACCCAGCTGATCCGTCCTTTCAACTTACAGAGATTGGTATTCACCAATATA
>CM047996.1:146371-157519 GCA_026261665.1 Melanotaenia duboulayi | reverse complement strand
TACACTTCCAAAGTAAAGGGAAAACCAGGAGAAACAACTCCAATAATGTTTTGTTTGCAGTGAAACCTAAAGAAAAAAAGTGCCTGTAAATCTGGTTCCTTCCTCATGTCACAGATTTCACTCGTTCACAGGAATGAACAAACACCTCAAACAGACCATGTTGATGCATCCTTACGGGTTACATGTATGCACTACATACCTGTTTCTTGCATGTTTTTGTGTTTTGTTTATCCAAATGGTTGTCATGACGTTTAAGATTCATTCCTCCATGTCCACCTCGTGCATGTACAGTGTATATGGTTTCATAATATAAATGCTAATTAAACCACTGATGAAAGACAGCTGCACAGAAGGTTTTTTGTAATATGTAGTTTGTCTTCTCTTCCTTGTTTCTTATGATCTGATTCAGTAAAATCCAGTATGTGTATATATATATGTATATACTCATTTAGACTCATATTCCCAATAGAAAATAAACAATTTATCTGGTGTTGAAACAAAAACATTTTACCATTTGACAGAACTCATTTTGACTCAGATGGTAGCACCACATCTATAAAAAGTTGGAACAGGGGCTACAAAAGGCTGGAAAAGTAGTTGGTACATAAAACCAGTTGGAGGAGAATACAGCATGACAGCATTAGGTTATAACTAGCAACAGATTGTGTAACAAATGTAAAAATTTGTGTGCAATGCAATGTAAAAAATGTCAGATACCATCCACACTGTATCATATAAGCACTGCATTAAAAGCAGACATGATTCTCTACTGGAAACCACTGCATGGACTCAGGAAGACTTCCAGAAACCACTGTCTGTGAACACAGTTCACCCTGAAACCCACAAATGCAGGTTAAAGCTCCATCATGCAGAGAAGAAGCCAGATGTGGACAGGATCTAGAACCAGCTTCTTCCGTCTTCTCTGGACCAAAGCTCATTTACGACTAAAGAGGAGCATCTGGCTTGTTATTAGTGGACATTGCATCTCTGATGGTATGGGGTTTCATTAGTTCTTATATACTGCATCCAACAGTGTGCCATCACAGGAGGAAAGTTCGGGTGCAGAACTGGCCTGTCTGCAGTCCAGACTGTTCACCAGTAAAGTTCATCTAACCAGGTGTTGGATGAACACCTGGACCCATCTAAACCATTATTATGATTCAAAATCTGATTTTGTAATTGCAACATATAACACTAAAAGCAAAAGCTACCATTAAATTGAGTTGCTCAAGAACTGAGGAGTTCGAAGTTTGAATTTCCTCAGGAGTATGTAGACACTGATATTCAGAATCCTGGCTTTAATCCATTCAGCTTTTTCTCCACAAAACACTAACCTGAGAAAACGACTCAACGTCAAAAGAAGGAAGAACCAGGTGGATAATTGTCTGCACTGGTCTTTAAGCTTAACGGCTGGTTTGTTCAGAGAAGGACTGATTCTGCAACGTCACCTGTGCAACTAATTATTCCATGTTGAGAACGTGTCTGCTGCTGCCTTGTCCAGGTCGTGAGTACTTCTGTTCTATTTTACCTTTTGGCATACATTGTTTACAAAACGTTTTGTGTAACTTCGGGGGGAAAATGTTACGGCCGTCACCTGTGTTGTATGGAAAGCACCGTGTGTCATCGCCTGGCTAGGATTGGCTGCACTACACCTTCCTCACCTCTTCTCAGGTTCGCTGCCCTCTGGACCAATCGCTGCTTCCTCGCTCCTCGCGTCCCCTCATTGAGGGGCAGCTGTGTTCTGGTGACAGCTTGCTGACTTTGTAGAGACTCTGGTTATTGTGGTTTGTGAGATATTGCTGTGTGTCTGAGCTCTTTGTTCTTTTTTGTGTTTGTGTTTGTATTTGTTTGTTGGAGACTGGGCCAGTTCGATGTGGGTATCATTTCACAGACATTTCGTTTGTTATATTCTCAGTTAGCGGGGCTGCTTCCTGTTGTGTTTTGCATTAGTGCAGTTAATTAGATTTTTGTTTGTTTTTTGTTTGTTTGTTTGTTTTTTAGCTGCTGTCATCCACTTATGTAGTCTGTTCTGTTCAATTTGTTTCTCTGATTTAATCGCACCACCTGCCCATCCCTCTTCTTACATAACACCCACCACCTGGAACCATAACTCCCGTTAGCCCATTTTACATCTGTGCATCATTATTTATGCTGCGTCCCATTCATGCTGAGTCGTAACATAAGTAGCTGCTCCTTCACTTCAGCTGCCTGACGGTTGCTGTAAATGTGATCTGCTGCTCTGTGTGTGTGTGTGTGTGTGTTAGTAGACATCTTTTGACTAAAATGTGACATATTTCTTCCTTGTTTTATTTATTTAGTTCAGTTTTTCGTTCTTTTTAGGTTGCAAATTTGATACAGAAAACAGATTTTTACATTTAGCTTTAACTGGGCGGACTGTGGCGTTTATCTTGAAGAAATATAACTTTGAAAAAGAATTCAATCATTTGTTTTAAATTTATTACTTTTAATCTGTTTTTGAAAAGTTGGGTCCGATTGTTCAGTTTGCCACCAGATGGTGCAACTCCCCCACTGCCTTGGATCAACTTGTCCCATGGGGCCACAGAATAGTGAGGCTACTTTAAATGTTCTTCTGCCTCAGTTTTCCTCCTTTTGAGAACCACATAACGTGAAGGTCCTCTGCCACTGGGAACCAGTGTTTCATGCAGCATCTCCGTTTTTTGTTTTTGTTTTTTGTTGTTTTTGTTGTTTTTTCTGCAGCACTGTTGTTCCTGGAATCTGTTGGATCACACAAAGCTGTGTTCCAGCTGGGAAACTCTAAAACCTGCAGAACACCAGCCTTGAGGACCAGGATGTAGGATCCCTACTCTAAGTGATCCAACTTTTCTAATGCCTCTTATAGTGTTTTTCCTTGGCTTCGTCTATCTGTCCTAGTGATGCAGCTGTCAAATAAACACTGGATTAAAAGTTTTATGCTTATTTGGTCCCACATCCTATATCTTTGAATTTACCACAGATTCAAGGTAATGACATGACACAATAGTTACCAGTCCCAACAAGGACAACTAACGTTTTAATCAGACGTGTTGGGATTGTGGATGGATGCCTCATTTCTCTTTCTGCCTCCCTCCTACCATGGTTACCATTAAAAGCTTAAAAGTACTTGGTTAGGGTTGGAAAATATAAAATGACTACAAATTTGTATATTCAATGATCATGGTTCCAGTCACATGACATGGAGCCATCAATTACTTTAAAAGCATAACAGGCTTCAGTTTGAAGCCTATAATGTTATATTACCCCAGTTAGTATCACTGTAATGTGGAACAAAATCTTTATTTTACAATTCATGGTGAGACTGTGCTGCCTGTTATACTTCCAGTATATCAGGGCCACTTAAAAGCCATGCGTCATACATGACCAACACATGAGTATATTATAGCTTTATACATTTAAAATAGAAACAAATAAATCAATACTTCTCTAAAAATAAAATCGTATGGGGGAGGGGTACATAATTATTTTTGAGCTAATTAATTATTTTTCTGAATTGATGAGATCATTTTACACAAAGAAAACTCTTTTTTTTTATTTATGTAGTGTTTTATGTTGGAGCTGTTTATTGTTCAGCGCTTTGGGCAGCTGGGGTTGCAGTAAATGTGCTATATCAATAAATTTCAACCTGAACTTGACTGATGTGGATTTTCTGCCGATTCCGATATTTGGCAGAAAAAAATTCTGATAACTGATTTTAACGGCTGAATGATTTAAATAATATGTATGTATAAAATAACTTCTATTAATTTTATATATATATATTTTTTTTAATTTACACTATATATACGCAAAATAATGAGTGAAGTTACTGCTAGAACATTATTTATGCAGCCCGCTGATGTCCTTCAACATTAAATCACATCTTCTCTTCTCCATTTTTTTCTTTGCCATTAAATCCTGACTCATGACCCAAAATAAAAGCCACATACACTTTTCTTAGATGTCAAAACATGACGTCTTTAACAGAGTTGCATTTTAAACATAATAATCACAAATAATCTGGAACTCAAGTTACTCCACACCAGCACAGTGAGTTGCTGTTAGTCTGAGTCACGTTCTAGGATTTTCTGACAAAGTAAAAGTAGGAGTGACAGGACATCATGACAGCTGCTGAAGACAGAGTGCAATGTTAATCATTTTAACTTCTCCTCTGTGCTTTCACATCGGTCCTTAAATGCGTCTCAACATGCAGCTGATGGAGTAATGAACCCACGATCTGTACGCAAATATTTTATAGACTTACGTTATTTCTGGCCTTTAAGTTGGTAGATAACGCTATGCTAATTTGGCATAACCACAGCAAGGTTATTGCTCACATAAACGGACAGGGTTAGCACAACTTTACCGATGCAACATAAATGAAAAGCAGGACCGACGCAGCGAGGCACGACTCACTATCATGACACATGGCAAACAGAGTTAGACTGAAACTGGAGACATGTTGGGTCATTCCTAGTATCGCAACATGGTTATAAACATACCTGTCATCAAGCTCTGCTCTGTCCACCTCTGTAGTGCCGCCTGGCAGCTGCTACAGCTGTAATTACTGACAGCCTGAGGACTACGAATTGAATGGAACCAGAGCTCCATCTAGTGGACAAACAGTGCAACAACATCATTCTGCACAACTCAGACACTGAACGTTTACCTTTATATGAAATCTGTGTTTCATCGGCAAAACTCTGATTGTTTTGAAAAGGGCTATAATCGTTCCGATTTAATCAGTTGGGCTCTAATCAGAAACCTTGTTTTTTACAACAGCTACTTTATTGAAGTACAAATTGTTTATTAACAGTTCATCTTTTGTGAAATGACAAAAAGCACCTGAAGTGACACTGCAAAGTCCTCAGACTGCATCCATGGTAACGACATCCTCTAGTCCTGCAGAAACTGGGCCAGTGGTCATTCTTTACTGCATGTTACAGGTCCACAAGGATTCTTCAGTGAGATGGTAAAAGGCAATCATTTTGCTTTTTATTGTCTTTCTGCATGGGAGAACATGTTCACTTCAAATTCAAATATTATACATTTAAAAAAATATATTTATATTTTATCATTATTTTGTTAAGAAAATAAATTAGTTCTTATTTTCAATTAAATTAGCCCATTATTCATAAATTTAACAAACCTTTATTTAAGTGCAATATGCCTCCCTACAAGCATCAAGTTTTCCCAACTACATGAGAAGATTTTGAAGATTTACTCTGAAGCCCCCTCCACCCAACAAACAAAGATTAAGCTCTTATTAACCTGTTTAAACTCTAAGCATATATTCAGAAAAACCTCCCAAAATACACCCACTTGCCCTATTTTGAACATTATATTTAAGTGCATATTGCATTCACATTGAAGTGAAGTATGTTGAACCTTATAAAAACTTAGTGCGGTGAAAGTACCCAGCTGCTGCCCTACAGACGTAGCAGACGGGGAGGGGAAGTTATTTGATCATAATTCTAATATAAACGGCAGCATGTTACCTATTTTGTATTTCTTCTATCCCTGATGACAGTTATGGGCCTGATCACTTGTTGGAGATTGAGCACCTTCTCCTGGGTCAGTGCTAGCCCAAATGGAACAGACATTTTGAACTTACCGGTTGTGACTTACCAGCATTTGACGGCGATTCTTCTTCCCGACTTAATTTACAGAATTCATTTCCAACTCTTGATTTTACTTTTTTTTGTTTACTCCTAACTTAACCCCACCTGTAAACTATGTCGCAGCCAACGCTGAGGCTGGATCCTCTTCCTGCGGGCTGAACATGAGTTGGAACGTATGCTTATTTGTTTTATTTTAGGCATATGACGCTCCTACATGCAGCTAATGGCAGCGCCGCTCCGTTAATACCTTTTCAGGGACAATCCGTCCGATTAAGTTCTTTCAAAATCAAAATCCAAAATAACATTCAGATACATTTTTATATGTCTTTATACTTTATGCTAAATGCTTTTAATAGTCCTCATTTGTGCAACAAAGTACGGTGGCCTACACTGCATTACCTCAGTAACAACAGAAACCATCAGCACACACCTTCATGTGTCTTTGCATGTCTTCCCCATTTGCAGTTGCAGTTTCAGGCATTTTTCAAAATGTGGCAGTGTGTGGAGTTACACTTTAGTTTATTTAGAAAAATATAAAAAATAATACCATTAAAATTCAAATTTACATAAACATTTAATACATTTTGCTTTATTTTGAATCCAATTATTTGTTTTTCAAAGCTCACAGTAAAAATGTGACTTTCATTTTCAACTTTTTTTTTCACTCAAATATTATTTTCAAATGAACAAATATTATGGCCCTGATTTAGCGCCATAGGATATATTCAGCAAAAGTGCTTTGTGTGGCATTCTGGATTGAAGAAAAACAGCCAGATGTAAATAAAAATAAACAGGCGTTATTGATTTCCCATTAACCTGACTGATTATAAATGATCTAACACATTGTCTTTATTAACAATACTGTTTAGTACCACCGAATAAATTAGGATCAGCAGTTACACACCTCATTCAGAGGTCTAGCCCGTTTCTTGGGGCCTAAACAGCAGTAGAACCCATTTAACACTTTCAATGAGGTTAGACAAATAAACTGATACTGATGAACGAATCAGGCCAAAAGGTTCAATTTATGGCTGTTTGTACCCAAGTCTGCATCCAGCTGCCATGCAACACATCAATACATAACAGATTGTCCCTGACTGTCCCAGCTCTTCAAACACACACACGCACACACATCATGCGAACACGCAACATGTTAATACACAACGAGCATCATTGCACAGCTACTGATGCTGCACCACCTTCTGACTTAAAGGCAAACCTGGCGGTTTAAGAGAGGAGGGGATGGGCAGCTCATGCAGGCTGTCTGTGAAGGTTTGAGGGCTTAGCTGCTTCAAAATAGTCTGCATAGCGGCGAGGACCAGGGAAGCGGGACTTCGTCCTGTTAGGTACTTATATGTGTCCTCCCCGAACACCTTGTTCCAACTGTCCGGATCTCTGACAAGACTTCCTCTCATTTTAAAATGAACTTTTGGCATAAACATGAGCAGGTTGTCCAAACATTGCCTCATCTCGCCTTTCATCGCTGCGGAGCCCCTGAGTTTTTCCAGAATGACATCCAGCGGGGTCAAGCCGTTGTGATCCTGAGCGTGCGGGGACGCTCCGTTCCCGAGCAGCATGATGACCGCTTCGGGCCGCAGGAGCTCGCAGGCCAAATGTAACGGAGTTCTGCCTTCTTCTACGTGAAAACACCTGTGTCCCTGATAGGTGCCTGGTATCCGGTGACTTTCCTGCAAGATGAGGCCGAGGATGTAGAGCCTGTCGTAACGGACCGCCATAGCCAGGTGAGGGGCGGAGGACGGGCAGCAGCAGAAGCGCTCCCCGGGCTTCGCTAACGCCTCGACGGTGTATCGGCTGAGGAGGTGCTGCGCATAAGCCTGGTGGTCGTGGACTATGGCGTAGAGCAGTGCCTCCGACGGGGTGTAAATTCTTTGGCTGGCGTCCTCCTCTTGGTAAAATGTCTCCATCGTCCGCATTTCTTCCAGCATCCACACCGGCTTCAGATCCCGCACTGCTCGGTAGAAAAGAAGCGAAAAACAACGCCGGCGGTTGTCAGAGGTCCGAGCCGCTGCGTTGATGGTTATAGAAGTCATGGCGACCGAGTCACTTGTGTCCTGGTCTGCTTAGACCGCGTCTTTCATGGTTCCGAAAACATTGTTTTAAGCGCTGGATAGACCGAACTGATGTTTACACAAATAGAAAGTCAATGAAATCCACAGCTGTGCTCACAAAGTCACTGATTCACATTCCTGTACACCTGACAGCTGCGCTATCCCCTCTGCAGTAGTGACCGACGGCGCATGCGCCGGAACTACTCTAAAACTTTATTGACAACAAAGTGCAACTCAGCTGATCTTATGAGAGTGAAATAAACAGATTTTTTGTTTGTTCTTTATTAAACTATTTAATGCAGAAACAACAGACACCGTGTTGTTATGTTGCCATGACTGTCCACCAAACTGTAAATGACAGAATAGAAAATAGAAAAATAGCAGTAGCCTAAGACATATAAAAGAAAGTATAAAAGAAACACATAACAGGCAGGTAGCTGTTTACACAAACATATATAACGCTTTCAGATCAACGCAGGGAAAACCAAAGCGCTGCAGGTGTGAACACTCTCTGGCACTGGTTAACTTCCAGGGAATAGACATTGAGAGGTTGACATTTTACAAGACAGTGTTGGACAGACAACACTAAGACACAGTACAAGAATGGACAGAGTAGGCTGTATCTCTTAAGGAGACTCAGGTCTTTTGGACAAAGGACACTTCTGACATCCTTTGTTGACTCTGTGGCAGCACTGTTATGATGTGGTCTTCTGGGGCAGCAGCATCTCGACTGCTGACAGGAAGAGACTGAACAAACTGGTTAAAGGCTAAATAATTAGGATTTTTTTACATAAAAAGCATTTAAAATATTCTCATTTGTTGCGAGGGATAAAAGGAAGCTTCCCTATAAACAATCTGTTTTTCCACATTAACAATGTTTTCTTAGAGTTTTTCTCTATTCAAAATAAGAGTTACGTGACGGAATAACTTGGGTGCACTGTGTAGATCTTTCCTACTTCCTGGTTTCTTAGCCAATCATATGCGACTCTCCATGGTTGCCTAACAACAACAAGACAGTGTTTTGCTGTTTTATGTCGGCAAAAGAGCAGCAGCCTGCAGGTATGGGAGCTAGTAACAGAAGCAGACCAGAAATAGTTTCAGAAAAACCTAAAAAGCCTCGACATCCTGCTAAAAAAGCAAACCACCAAAAACAGAATAAAACCAGGATCAATATTGGAGAATCTTTTGAAAGATGTAGAAGTCTGAGAGATCAAATTAATTTCTAGACCGATGCAGAGCTGCCAAAGTTTCTCCTTGACAGGTGAACACCAGAATTTTGCTTAAATTAACCCAAAAGTTTATCTTGATTTACAAAGAGTCTAATTTATTTCTTTGAACTCATTAAATGAATGTGTGTGACATGTATGGACGTATTAGTGGAGTAAATTGGTGGCCTGTTAGTTTACAACAACAAATGTAATGAAGTTTGGGCTGAGTGGATGCTGTGTTTGTCCTCATAAACTTATTCAACGACTATCAAATTAATTTATGATGTGTTTTTATTTTATGCTAACGTAAATCAGTGCATGAAATTAGCATTAGCATTGCAAAGCATCGCAACCTGATGCTTTGCAAAATGATGCTGGCGCTACGTTCTCCGTCCTCCTTAGACTGAATATAAAAGAGCCGTCCTCTCACAAGTGCACAACTATACCGACTAGTTATAGTTAAACTAGTTAACATGCATACCTTACTACTTCAATAAACTGCTTACTAGGCAGTATGTGCCAACAACTAGTTAACTACCAAAGGGTTGCATGTGTTACACATGTCAACAAGTAAAATACTATTACCAAAACTAGTTAACTAGTTGCAGCACATGTTGATTAGTGTGCACTTTTCTTGAACTGAGAAGATTTAAATGTAAACTAGAGCAATGGAAAAAAAAATGCCAACATGTGAAACAAATGTTTTACTAGTAGCATGAACTTATCCACAAGTGACAAGAGATGAATAACAAGTTAAAGGAAAGGCCTGACATGTAAGAAACATGTCCAACATGTCATGCCAAGGGATTACATGTTTGTCAAACAGCCTGGCTGGTAGGAGACCACACCCTCCACTTGTTTACTGGTGGGAAACAGACAGGTGTCACTTACAATGCTGCCGACTGTCACGCATTGGCCATGAGAGTTGACATTTGAGCGGCTGCACACGCTCTCATGCATGCACACCTCAGATTTCCCATGTTGAAATACACGTTAAGCGCCCACGAGTGCAGTCCACCTAGCAGGATTATTTTACTGACCCCAAACAGCTCAAACACAAGCATCGCTCGACCGACTGTGGTGTGCTGCCACAGACTGATGACGGGAGTACTTGACCCATTTTCCTAAACTGACTCCCCCCCAACAGGGTCAGCAGTACACCTGCACTTAAGATCTTTATTCCTCTTTTTTATTAGTGTTTCCTGAGCCCTTTTAAAATAAACTTACCTTTTTTAACTTGTTTCTGACTCTGTACATTTTTGCCCACCTCCTACTGGTTGGTCAGAAGAACCTGGGTTACAATGTTAGTAAAATTTTTATGGATCAGGATTTATCGTTTCCATGAAATGATAAAATATCTCAGTTTCAACATCTCATATGTTTGTTTTATTGGGAATACAATATGGGTTCATGAGATTAGAAAATAATCGCATTGCAACACGTAAATAATCATAATAGATTTAAGGAACAGATCAAGAAATGACAAATACTTGAATAGCTTCTTAACATAACAAAGGTCCTGGAGTTTCAGAGTTTATGAATGAAATAATGCCCAAATAAGTCCTGTGGATGGCACTGTGGTTCCACGGTGAATACTTTCCTCTTCACTATGGTGAACACCAGTCTTCATTGTCAGATCTTCCCTTCAGAACAGAGCACAGCATTCTGGATACAGTCATAATAAACATTTTAAAGGGATTTTATTAATGTCAGCATCTCCTTCATCACATGACCCTCCACTAGTTTATGGTGTCCCTCTTGCTGGCAGTTGCACCTGGAGTGAAAGCCATAAGAAGCTGACTCGGGGCTGTGGCTTCACTGTAATACAGAGCTGAGCTTTACTGCAAGTGCTCGAACAGTTCATTGCTGGTGACAGAAAGTTGTCATCCAGAAACCATTTAACCGTTGTTCCTGTCCTTTCTGCCCATCAATTAAATAAATAAATATATGAAAAAATGAAAAATCTGCTGTGGAACCAGATAAACAGAAAGCTTCAGAGTTATTTTTCTCCTATTCCTTTTTGATTGTTTCATTGTAAGAAAATGCACAAGCATTATTAGCCAAATGTCAACAGCAACAGATTGTATATGAGTAACTAGTAACTAAGAAGCCTTGACTTGTTTCCCTACCGTGTTGTATAGAGCAGGATTTTTCCAATTTTTGAGCCACAACCCCCAAAATAAGATGCATTGGTGTTCATGACCCCCACCCCCACACACCAACGTAGTAATTAGGCTCTTTCCGACAGAGGAGTTC
>CM047996.1:79607-91168 GCA_026261665.1 Melanotaenia duboulayi | reverse complement strand
CATCAATAAATAAAGTAAATAAATAAAGTGACTTTGACTTGACTTTGATTTTCTCTGTGTGAGATTTAACCAGATCTGTGAGTTTAAGTAATCTTAACTGTAGGAAAAGTGGGTTGGCGTGTTGATGATATTCAGCCTCATGTATAATGTGCATTGCTCTCTTTTGTTTTATTATTAATGCATGCAGGGATGTTATGTATGCCCCAAAACTCTGAACAGTAAGTTAAATATGGTAAAAATTAATGGGCAGTACAAAATGTGGTATTTCTGTTTTGTTTTTTTAAATAAAAAATGCTTCATAAGTTTTGCTAAAGGCTAGCGCCAAGCTGAGCATCATCTGCTTGTTGAACAACTAACTGACCCACTACCGCCACCATTAGGTGGGAAGCTGCATTGCAACTGAGATTATGTGTCCCTCTCGGCCCACAGGTGCAGTGCTCAAAGGTTTTTTTTGGCACTCTAGGCCCAAACATGCGGCCCCATGGTTGAAGGGAACTGAAATACATTTTACTCACCTCATCCATGAGCTGATCTCGTTCTAAAGTCCCACAGAGGCAGACCAGGTACATCTGCTTGAAAGCTCCTTTCCCTTGGAAGGCAGAGCAATCGGAGCAGGTCTTTGCCAGAAGTGCAGCCTTGCCCAGATATTTCTCCTTCATCAGCTGTTTCACTCTCATCTGCAGCAGGATCATCCCTTCCTGCTCCAGAAACTCCTCAACTGAAGCAAGAAGCACCATACAGTTATGTTAAATACGTTTTTGGTTTTTTCCTCCATTTTTGTAAAGTGTAAAATTCACCTGAGGAAAAGTCGCCAGTTGATAAAAATGCATTACACAGTCATCTCTCAAGCAAATGGTTATGGGATTTATTAATCTTCTCACAGCCTAATCACAAACATAACACTGTTCTTTGTTTTGAACTTTAAAAATAAAAACTGAATCTGTCAAAACCTTCTGGCCAACGGCACAGAGCCAAGTGTAAATAACCTTCTTGACTAAGTGTTTATTTGTGCATTTTCTACACAACAAATCATAACAAACCAAATAACACTGAACCTCAGATCATATAAAAGACTAGTCTCAGCTTCTAGTTCAGCTTCTGCATCGGGTATTTATTGTTTGTTCAGCATATAATATGCAAGTATTAAGTATTATTTAACACAGCTTGCAGGGATCTTGGATATGAAGGAGTAAAAAAAGAAAAACACCTTCAGCAGGGCTCCAGAGTGAAACCAAAAATTTGTCGAGTGTTACTAGTTTTCTTTCCTTGGTTGCATTTAACACTTCACAGCTTATGGGCACATTCTGTGTTCATTCCCTCCCACCCGCGAACAGAACACAACACTGACTAGTGAAAGGCAGAGAAGGGGTGCATCTTCACTACTGATTGGCTCTGATACACAGGTGTACACCTTGGTGTGTGTTGGTTTTAAACTGCAACCGGGGTGCACGTTAGCCATCCAACATGGCGAAGAATAATATAGGGGAGTCATAATTTAAGATGAAGAAGAATGTGCTTACAGAACGTTTTCCTGTTGAAACAAATCCACATGTTCCTGGTTCCTGCACTGGCAGCTGCCAGGACTCCGAGGTAACTATCCAAGCATCGGTAGGACCCGCTGACTCCACAATGCAGAAAAACCGTCACGTGTGGAGTTTGACAACTGACATCTGGTCAGTTGTCTGTTTACATGATGGAAAGATTTAATCTGATTACAGCAAGGAGACTAGTTCGCTGTCATACTTTTCTGTTTAAAGCAATACCAGGTCAACATCTTATCTTGGCACCTTGAAGATAACCCTGAAGCAGGGGTGGCCAACCTCGGTCCTCGAGAGCCACAATCCATTTTCCATGCATCCCTGCACTGACACACCTGACTTAAACTAATGAGTCGTTGTGCAGATCCTTATAGGCTGTTGGATCCATTTAATTTGAGTCAGGTGTGTTGGCTCTTGAGGACCCTGAAGAATCATAGCCGGCGATCTCAAAGTTTCACTCTGTTTGATGTTCCACACGAGGACAGAAACCACTGAAGGTGCTTTTAGTTACTCTGCCCCTGCCTCTTGGACAGTCAGATTTCAGAGTTGTCTTCATGTATGTGTTTCTAGGTGGCTGGTTTTCACACGGTTTTTGAAGGTGAAAGTTCTTTGATTATCTTAAAACGTTAAATTTTCTGTTTTCATAGATTTCATGTTTTTTTGTTTGTGATGTATGTTTATTTGCCTGTAATAGAGATCACCAAAAAATGCTAATCCAAGTCTCTGGTAATGAAAGCCTAATAACAATTACTCTGACCACATGCACAGTGTGTACCAATTTGGAAGAAGAAAGTTTTGTTTTGTTGTTTCTTCATTTTGAACCTTTTAACTGTCAGAATGCTTAATAACAAAAACACATCCAGACAGTCCAGTCTGGACTCATCATAACCCCCACTTGCTTCAAGCGTGTGCAGAAACAACTCCCACCACAGAAATCACATCAGACTGAGATGGTGGGATGGTTGTGGTTTCCGATCCAGGTCGATCTGATTAGCTGAGGTGTTAACATGACGCATCTTTCCTGATTTGATGTTCAACCAGCTCAAAAATGCTCCAAGTAAACATACCCAATGTCTATGGGTGGTATTAAAATGTGGGGCTGAGCACGATGCTGGGGAAAGTGGGGTGCACCATTGCAACCAATGCAGAATGTTAGTTTAGACCCCTGTTTTTAAATATATTTGCAAAACTTTCTTGTAACCAGTGCATGTGCAAACAACACAATTTAGTGAAAGGTGACAAGCTGGAGGGAAGTCTCCTATTGGAAAAGATTAATTTCATTAAAAGCAAGTGCAAGGAAGACGTTACATGGCTGCTCGTACTGGCTCAGCTGGGTCTAACCTGTCTTTATTTCCAGTTTCCTTGCTCTGTTTTTCATTATTACTAGTTTGTGAAGCACTGTGGCTTCATTCTCTTGTTATGTAGAACATGAAAAAAGAGACACCATCTCACCACAAGGCTTTAAACATAACTTGCATCAGAAATAAGAAAATTTACCTTGTTCTGGTTGGAGGTTACCGTTGGCTAGAAGGCCTTGCAGGACCCAGTGGCTCCAAACACCATCATACTGGCTCAGAGCCGATAGAGGAGGGAGCAGGGTGATTCCATTCTCCCGAAGTTTGCCATCTGCAAACTATACACAGCAGGAAAACAACAACATGAAAGCATGTGACGAGCTGAAGTTTTCAATAGTTCAGTCTGAATTCCAGTGAAGAGAAAAGCGGCTTTTTAATGTAAATAAACTTAAAAAAAACACTGCATAAAAATGTATAAACTGGCAGAAAAGAAACCTGTTTGGTTGATTAACCTTGTCACCATGAAGTTTGTTTTCTGCGCCCTGTTCAAAATGACATGCCCAAAACAAATTAAGCATCTTTTCACAACTACAAAGGCTGTATGTATAATGTTGGTTTTAAAAAAAAAGCTGAGATGTGAGATTAATAAAGAAATGTTATAATCAAACATGTGTTACAAGACACGTTTACATGGACAAATATTTTATCTACACGACTGAAATCAGTCTGATCAGAGATTCCAGCGGATGTTTACATGGACGCCAGATAAAGTGTTTTTACATGGACAGATTTAATACGATCAGAACGCTTTTGACGTGCGCTGTGCTGCTAGTTCGGAAGAAGTGGTTTTTCTTTTTTAAACTTTTAATTGTCAGAATGCTCAATTATCCTCAACCCTCTCGGTATCTAACAAAGAAGATGTATAAGCCAGTCCTGTTTTATTTGGCTGCACTACTCATTGTTCAAGTCTTCCCTAAAACTCATTACGTCTCGAAAGCCCCATGTGGTTCACGCATGGGATCAAATATTCTTTCCAATCAAATCTCGGGTCAGCTGACATGTTTATCCCACTCATTTTTATTCTGGTTGGACGTTTGATCGGATCGAAAGTGCTCCATGTAAACGTAGCCACTGAGTCCCAGTAAATTCACCTGGAACACTGTGGATGTTTTTGTTTATGTCCACCTAAAACACCGTCTATCTTTTGATATGTGCCTTTTGGGTACTTTTAGTTTTTACAGGAAATTTTTCATTTATGAAAACAAAACCATCATAACTAACTTCAAACAAAGACAGGTGTAGAAGCTCGGAGCAGAAAGGAGGACAAAAACAGACTGCGAGCTTACTTGCCAGGAAGACACACACGGGGAACAGCATATACAAAGACATCCCATAATAATCTGCCAAGAGTATGGTTATTAAACTTTTCACCACCAACAGCAGCAGTAAGACCTGGTTTCTGGTTCTGGCTGCTAGCTCCAGAGGTTCTGTCCCACCGTGATGAGACAGACGTCTTCATAACCAGCAGCGTCTCTGATGTCATGTGACTTCTTGTTTGTGTGGTTTGCTTGAAGTGGAGAAATTAGCAGAAGCTCTGAAGTGCTGTTCTTATGGTTTTTTTTACATTCCCTTATAATTGCTTGGGGTTTGAAATGTTTTTGTTGTTTCAATGCTTGGTGGTCTTTTGGCTGACTTTGGTATGCCACATGTTAGGACTGTTGCTTCCAAAAATCATTTGTGCTGCATGGATCTCACTCAGCCTCCTGACAAAAAAAAGGTAAGAATACAAGCTGGTGTTTGATTTACATTATTGAAAAGTCTTCAAGCCACTTTCTGAACAAGGTGTTAACATGTCAGGGTCATGCGACTGGAAGCATTTAAAGGCCCCACATTATGCAAAATTCCCTTCCTAAAGGTTTTCTATCATCACGTGTGTCCTCATAGCCTGTATGAGGCCCAAAAATGAGAACATTCTGTCTCCTCTCACCTGCTTGCTCCACATTTTAGCGAATGTGTGCTCAAACCGGTGAGTGTGAGATATTTCCTTTTTGTGACCTCACAAAGGGACATAACCGTTACCCCTGTTAGTAGATAGTGTCATTGACCTGCCCCCCAGGTAGCTGAGCATGCCGGTATGCTATGCCACGGTGCCGGACAAATAGACTAAAAAACTCATTTATTCCGGCTTCCATTGGCTTAATGAATAGTGTGTGTTTAAATTAACCTGTGTGATGTTGTTGTTTTGTTTTGTTTGTTTGTTTTATTTTTAAATTGAATGTGGCGTCATTTTAATTGTCAATGCTGGCTGCACAACAAATTGCCCCTCAAGGGGATAATAAAGTTTTCTGAATCTGAATCTCTAAAATCACAGAGCGGGCACCAGCAAAAGCCGGATCTTCTCCCAGAGAGGAACGTGGACAGGCACCACTTCTCAACATTAAAGCTCGTTCTCATTAGAGCCACATTCGGACTAGGCCTGCAACTAATGACTATTCGGTGAAGTTATTTCAGACTTTTCCCTGGCGGACTTTACTGAGCAGAGATAAGAAAAGACGACGATGTCTGACTGTGTAGGTTTTTTTAACACGGTTAAATTCGTTGTCGACTATTTTTTCTGTTGACTAATGGTTGCAGCCCTAACTTGGATGGCTGAAATCAAGGACCAAGGCTGAATCTAGGGTAATACACATTTAAAAAATGTTGTTGGACCTCTGAAACCCATAGGAAATTGTAGAAAAACTGTATAATATGGGACCTTTAAACTCTCATTTTTTTGTGGTGCTACCAACATATTTAGCTGTATTGCTTATTATTAAGAGGCACCCTCCTTTAAAGGCTTTGCAGCCATGTTTAATACACCACCATTTGGTTTTGTGGCCACACTACTCGTGTACTTTTTTACAACACTATTACTATTGAATGTAATGTGCTGGACATCTTTCGCAGGACTGCTATAAAGCAGTGGAGCCTAAGTCTGTCATCGAGAGCTACTATCCTACAACTTTTAGATGCATTCTTTCCCCAACTCACCTGCATCAACTGGCTGAATCCTCTCATACACGTCATCCAACTCTGCAGAGGCCTGTAACGGGCCATTTATTCGATTCAGTGTGGGCTGCATCTAAAAGCTGAAGGATAGTAGATCTCGAGGACTGAACTTGGGGACCCCCGCTATAGAGAACAAACATGTGACATCACCGTGGCTTTCTCCTCCATATTAGAGGCAACTGGCTATGGTTTCCATCAACACTTTCAGGTTTCCCACTCGGCTGCAACTATACCATCATACTGAAAATTGATATGCTAATTAAACATTTACTGTTCTGATATTTTGTTTCCAAAATCAAATACCTGTTCATCTGTGTGGATTCATTCTATCATATTAATATATTCTGGACATTATAAAAGAAAATATACAAAATTAATTTTAAAAATCCTGTTGAAGCAAAAGAAGCAGTGGATCTGATGGCAGATCTCTGAAACTTCTGAAAAGAGTGAACTGTACTGAATGTCTGACAGAGCAACGCTGGGAATCAGAGGACAAACAATCCCAATCTGGTGGAGGAAAGTGATGCTCTCCTCCACACACAGGAGTTTCATCCAGATCAGTACCGCTGCATTGAAAATCACATACTTATTACGTCTATGGCTAGTAACCCTTTCTATGTGAATTCTCAGGTGTACCACCTCACCTGCTCTCCCATCATCCCGTTCATCTAGCTTTACTTCTGCTCATATAAAGACCAAACTGTCTTTTACATCCGGTCATCCAGAAGCTCAGCACCTGGAAAAGTTCCTGCAGAAGTCCACTGAGGATTAGCTGCTCTGCACCAAGATGCAAACGGAGGATGAAAATCTGTGGGTTAATGTCCTTGTTGTGAGCTGATCATGTAGCTGCTGCTGCAGCCGAGGACACAACTCAGAAAAAATTAAACGAAGAACTACTTGTCAGAAATTCTGAATAAGAGAGAGATTAAAGAAACGAGAGCCACTGCTGAGCCCATGTAAACAGCCACCCAAAATGGTTGTGTTTGTGTCTGGAAGCATTTTGGTTTTTATGGACAGAATGGACAAAGGTGTGGACAAGACTTATCAACTTAGCAGCTTGTCACTAGAATTAGCAAAGTTTTAGACTTTAGCGACTCTCTTTTTCCTCTCTCTCTCTTTTGTGACTGGCGACAAGTTTAGCAACTTTTTCTGGTGTGATTAGAGACTCTGAGACTGACGTAAAAATGTCTTGTTTACTCTTCTGCGCGAGTTGCTGCACCACGGGAGTTTACTGCGTCCTTTCAGACTTTAATGCACCAGGGATGCAGGACGCGTCCTTAGCAGCATTGCTGTATGTGCAAAGACATATGACTGTATTTATCAAATGGACCCCAGGAAGACTATCAGCAGCTAAAATAAAAACTAAACAAAACAAACAAAAGTTAAAAAAATGAAGAAGCAGCAATCATAATATGTAACATACCAAAATAATGTGAAGAAACTCAACTAAAAGACTCCACCAAGCGTCGACATCCAAACCAAACACAGTTCAAACCCCAAGCAGTTGTATGGGAATGTAAGAAAACCAGGAGGACATCTCTGTCCACTTCAGAGCTTCTGCTAATTTCTCCACTTCATGCAAACCACACAAACCAGGAGTCACATGACAGCAGAGACGCTGCTGGCTCCAGAGACGTCTGTCTCATCACGGTGGGACAGAAACTCTGGAGCTAGCAGCCAGAACCAGAAACCAGGTCTTACTGTTGCTGTTTGTGGTGAAAAGTTTGATTCCAGCTCTGAAAACTCTGCTAATGTTTCTCTCTGTTTGACATGCAACATGAAGGTCCCGCTGGTTTCCATGGCGATGAAGGAGGTTTATAGTGAAGGATTCTCTCTTCCTATCATAGACTTTCTTGGGCTTCACTTCTTTCTGGACCCTCATGGTGGTTCTAAGGTGAATGTGGGGCTATCCCTGGACGTGTCCATTATCATCGGCCGGTGGCTTCCTGAGATATTTACCTGTGTAACACCTCTATTAAACACCTGGAAACCCACTCAGCTTCACTTTTTACCTTCTGCTGCAGCACAGTTCCTCATCAGGTATTACTTTACTCATTCCTGAATGAAAAAGACAGCCATTCTCTGGTTTTCACTGAAAGTAATGTGTTTATCTTTTAACTATTTACAGCAACACATATTTGGATCCTGATACTTCTCTAGTAATCTCACATGTTTCAGCTTTCTTTTCAGACCAGGACTATACATACAGCCCTATTAGTTGTGAAGACATACTTAATTTATTTTGGGTATGACATTTTGGACAGGAAGCCAGAAAATAAGCCTGTCTGTCTGTTCGTCTATCCCTCTCTCCATCCAAGAGCTTGCACATAGGCCCCATGAAGGAAAAATTAAGTACCAAAGAAAATGTGAAGTTATCAGTTGTCGGATCTAATAATATTATAGAAAAGAGGCTGAGGTACTTATCATTTATCACAAATCTAAAAATACAGGCCTAACATCAACCACCTCTTAAGTTTTAATCTAGTTAAAACAAAAGTTTTAATAAAGCTCCCAACAACACAAAAGAAATTAAATAAAATAAGTTGAAGCAGAAATTTTTAATTCAGAAATATTTTAGTTGCTAATGATTGGAGACAAAAGATAGATCTCTACCAGTCCAAAATAAATTACAGAATGTAATAACACAAATGTGATTTCTCTTCTGCAACAAAGCTTTGTTTTGTTTTCATCCTTTTAAGCTTTTAAAGTCCACACTTTTAACTTAAAATAACCCTTCTCCTCTTTACCTGCACAGATGACTTGAATTCTTTCCATAACTCATCTGGTAAATCCTTCACCGATAGCAGAAGCTCCACAAAGCTCCTGCCAAAGAAAAGAGAGAAAAGTTCATTCACCAACACATTCATTTCTTTCTGAATTAAAACTTCACAAGATTGACTTAATAAAACGATGATCTAATTTTGTTTCAGCTGATTAGGTCTCATGCCAACAATGGTAGGTAATAATAATAATAATGGATTAGATTTATATAGCGCTTTTCTAGGCACCCAAACCTAGCGAATGGCTCCATCCATAATCTTAAGGCCCATTTATGCTCCATTACGTACATAACTAGCAACGTCTGTTTCTAACGTTGTCACATGTCGCCATCCTCACACTTCCTTGCAAGTTTTGTGTTGCCTTGGATAGGCATGTTCAGACTTCGTTCCTATGAGCCAACGTCAGTATTAGACCAAGTTTGGCAGCGGTAATGCATCCTTATAAAGATGTTTCCAACGGCCCAGCTCAACCTAAACATTCGCATGTAGTCTTTATTTAACAGCTCAACAGTTTCTGCAGCTGTTTTCCCCATCCTTATTCTTCTTCTGCTTGTTTCTCCCCTTCCCAATCCTCCTCTTCTTCTCTGGTTTGCTTCTTTCGCTGTTCGCATGTCAGCTAGTCTGGTCAGCACTGCCCCTGCGATTTCTGGTGGTATTGCGGCGTCTTTGGCATCAAGCGACAGCTAAACTCCCTGAAAACTGACTAAATTACGTAACTAACTGATGCAGAGGTCTGCATATCCGTCTCCTGCATCAAGCTTAAATGGGCTTTTACGGTTATGGATGCACAATGACTTTTAGGAGCAGATGAATACATATAATAATAAACAGAACAAAAAGAATAGGGCTCCAGCATGCCGGAGTGCTGGGAATGCCCAGTGCTGCTCTGTGGGCCTGGTTCCTAATAAGCCCAAATAAGTCACTCTGGAGGCAACAAAACTTTTGCTGCCTGAGTGACAAAATGTATAAATAAAATGTACATTTTACTTACAGAGAGAGCCTCTCAATGACAAGAGGAACATTTTCACATTGCAAGGAGAGGTATGGAGAAGCCTGGGCATAACTCAACAGGGCGATAATGTACACTTGCACCAGTGGCAAAGGCTCCTCGTCGATCCTCCAACATCCTGCAAACTCCAACAGCGTCTAAATGGAAGACAGTCAGACACTTCATAACAAATAAATACATAGTTGATTTAACACTTACTGGGCTGGATTTATCACTATCTGAACTAAAAATAAAATGCAAAATAAACCAAAGCTGTAACATTATATCATTCATATAAACAGTTTATTTTTCTTTATTGTCTTTGGTGGTATTGTTCTATGCATCAGTGCTTTCGTCATACTCTCAGCAGTAAATCCAAAAGTATTTTGATTATATTTTAATAATATTATTTATCATTGACAGGTTAAGCAGCTGTAAAATATTCAACTAAAATAGTAATAATGGTCTTTTCCCCCATTAAACTTGCATGCTTTAATAAAAACCATGGGCTGATTCAAAATATAAATACACAGATCGCATAAAACGTAAAACCAGGCAGATGGTTCAATAATAAGCAGCATGCAGTGCAGATGGACATTAGAGTCCATTTATGCACCACTGTGTTTAGTATGAAGCTTGATGAAGATGCCATACGTTTCATTCGGCACGTACACATCACAACCTGCGTCCAAAGCTAGCAAATCCTTAACCATTCCCTCAAAAGTCAGAACCAACATACTACGTTTAAAAGGCTATGTGAAGTAAAATCTGCATCATTGGTTACAATAACAACCACATCATAAATAAGACTGAGTCATTTTACCAGCCCGAGGGCAACACAAAACCTGAAGACATTCTGCCTGCACGCGCACGCAGCCAACAAATAATCCAAGACAAACTTTAAGAAAACTGGCTTATTATAATTATTATATAACCTGTCTAAACCAGTCAACTAGTCGTATATCCAAAGCAGAAGTTACGGTTAACTGTTCCTTACATAGACAGCTTTAATGCTAACATGTGCTAAGGACATGTCAGTTTGTTTCGATTTATCTTTAACAGTAACCTTTATGAGCATGAGAATAAACTTGCATCCTGTCATATTTGCAAAGTTCAGGTTATAACAGCGACTATCTCGTTTACTGCTTGATTCTGAAAGCAGATCTTTGGATTTCTCAGTAGCCACGACACAGCAATATTACTAATGCTAGCTTGTTTGCCAAGCGTATCACGGGAAAATAACATACCGTACAAAACTCTTGACAATACTCAGAAGAGGATGACTGGATCTGCGAGTCCTTATTTCCTGTAACGAGCTCGTGGAGTATTTCCAAACGCTGTCTGAGTTTCCCAATTGTTTCACTGATACCATCGGCAGGACTACGGTCCTGCTCGGCCTCCTCGTCCGCCATCTTCACACCCAGCTTCTGCGCGTACAACTACTACGTAATTACTGCCCAAACGTGACGCGATACTTGCGTGATGCAGTCACTGTCAGGCATATGGCAAGCCAGAAGGGCCAAAAGATTACCACTCTAATGTTGCGTTTGTCATACAGGAAAGGTTATGCCACCCATTGTCCCAAAATCCCAATATCTCTCTTCCCAAAACAAATAGACCAACATGCTTGCTTATTTATTTATTTATTTATTTTATTTATTCTAAAAAAAAATTTATTCTAATTTTTTTCAATCTATTGTTTATGTAAGCCTTTTGACACATCTTAATTTTATAAACTTATTGTTCAACCCACTTGTTGCTGCCATCTATTCCAATTGACCTGTAAACTGCTTAATCTCATTAAACATGAAAAACAACAGCAAAACATACCCAAAACATTTATTTTCTTTATTTTCCGCACCTGAAACAATACAACATTTTACTCTAACATAGATAGATAGATAGATAGATA
>CM047996.1:44309-56828 GCA_026261665.1 Melanotaenia duboulayi | reverse complement strand
TGCAAACACACAGCAAAGCAGGACTGAGCCGTCGTTTGGATGAACATGGACGCCTTTTTCCACTGATGAGGTGCAACGGATGCGTGAAAAGGCCAAAAATGGACCTTTCCTGCTTCCATTCGAATTAACCGGCTCATTAGGTGCTGCTAGTCAAATGTACTTGATTAACTGATCGTTATAAATGATTATGTCAGCGGTATTCAAGTCCGTTTCTAGTCTTCCTAAAACCATCTGTACACCAGATCTGTTCCCTCGACCACAGCATCCCTCCATAAAAGTCCAATCCACCTGGAACCCAAGATCCGCCTTCTGAATGTGATCCTTAATCATTAAAATTCACTACAACAGATCAACTGATCGGTTTTAGAAGGAGATGGAGGTTATATTCTGACCTCCTGGTTAATAACACCACTGATCAACCTTCAGACACACGGCAGGTCTAGTTTTATCAGATCCGCTCACTCCGTCATCACTGCAGCTTAAACTACGCTGGATGTGTCATTTACTTCACAAACTGTAGAAGATTCAGATTCAGATGTAACGAGAGATGAGCATTTATCCTACGGTGAACCACTTTCCTCTTTATTCACAACACCGTGAGGATGTTCATCCTGATGCGTTCAGGGACCAGACTGTTCAGGAGTAATTAAAGACCCGTTTGTATATAAAGCTGCTTTTATCATTTGAATCTCACTGATTATTTATAACAAAGTTATCACTTTAAAATGAGGACAAACAGGTTTCAGCACACATCTTATGCTTATTGTTGTTGTCATTATGTTTTATTTTTCCTCATGTCTTGAACTTTTATGGACATTCATCCATCTAAGAGGAAAAATTCTGCAGTGTATGAATACATTGGTGACTGACAGACGGTTTTCTTAAAAAACTTATGAAGCACAACTTCAGAGAAATTTAAGAAGATAAGTAAGAAAAAATTGCTAAAAGAGGCCCATAATCTTAGGCCTGGTATACGCATAACGATTTTTTTAATCTTATGATTTGCATTTTATCTGGTCGAGACCTCACACGGGAAGATGAAAAAATCAGTTATGATCGTAATGTGTGTGGTGGCTCCGAGAATTTAATCACTGAACAACACCCTTATGACGATGCTGTCCAGCAACTCATCTACAATCTAGTCCCCGAGCCGGACAAACGTCAAAACTTAGAAGAAGAACCCTAGCAACAACAGGCAAAAAGCGTAGAAGAAACATAGCAACAACAGGCAAAAAGCGGAGAAGAAGAACCATAGCAACAACAGGCAAAAAATGTAGAAGAAGATCCATAGCAACAACCGTCAAAAAAAAAAAAAAAGAAACATAGTAACAACCGGAAAACAACACACAGCATGGAAGATGATATATAGGACGAAGTAATGATGGAGGTCTTGGGACTATTGTTAACAGAAAAAGCCAGAACTAACAAAATAACAGAATGGAGACGGTGTGAACACAGACTTTATTTACTTCCTTGTTCCCCAGCCACCGCGCTCTCTGACTGGCTACATTCCATACCACGTCACCATTCACGCAGTCACAATGCACGAGTCGTCGGTGTTCTTCAGAAATCGACTCTGAAATATTGAACATGTTCAATATTTCTGACTGTCGGCTACAACCCTTTTAGAACTGGATTACTGGCACAAATCGGCTCGTAACCTCAGACCAAATGATGATTGGACAAGGAAATCTTATGAGAGTCAGGAAAATCAGCGTTTACCGTCCGTGGTCGGGAAGAGGCAAAATCGGCACAAAACCAGCCCATAAATTGTTATGTTGTACCAGGCTTAAGAGAAACGATGGTTGACCGTCACAGATACTAAGTTCTCACCTGGTCTCTGACAGTGAAGCCTGCTCTGCAGTGAAGGACCTCTGACCAGCCAGCATCACCACTTTTAAAGCCGTTCCCTCTGCATATGACGTAAACACTTTGTAAACCTGTACAAGAGCACATGTCAGCAGTCCATTCTAGTCATGATAGGGTTTAAGTCTTTGTGCAAACAGACTTTAAAGTTTCTGACCTGCTGGGCAAGCTCTTTGGTCGGCAACACAGCCAAAGCCCGGACTTCACATACTACTCGCTCCATTAGTACCTGACAGTACATGTTTACTTTTTACATATTCCATCTAGTATACACCTGTAATAGAGCCTGTACTGGCGGAGATGGTATCTCACCTGTATGACAGGTATGACAAATGAAAAAGTCTTGCCACTGCCCGTTGGTGATGACACACAGATGTCTCTGGGTCTATAGCCACCTCTGCCAATGAGCAGCCCATGCTGGGCACTTTCCAAGATGGCGGGAATGATCTCTGCTTGCACTGTAACAGGATCAGAAATAACCTTGTAAAAACTTTCTGCTCTGGGATCCTTGAAAAACACCAACATTTCTTACCTGGAAAGAAGTGATGAATTCCATTATTTTCCAGGTTTTTGAGCATCTGAGCACAAACTCCTGGGACATCAGAAATGGGAACCAAGTGGCTTTTAATTTCTCTGTGAATCACATCGGGCTCAGCTAGCCACTGCGGCAGAACTCTGTGCACCTACGAAAAAGAAAATGAATAATGGCTGGAGAAATTCTTCTTATTACTGCTGAGTCCTGGACATTTTTAGTAGTTTTACTTCATAGTACCTTCTGAACAGGTTTATTTTCAAATCCTCCAAGAACAGTAAATCCAGCTGAGGAAGAAGTGTCCTCTGAACCTGGTTTTGGTGAGTCCTTTGCTACCTCTTCAGACTCATGCCCATCTTTGTCCTTCTGACCGTCTGTTTTACTCACAGGAAAAACATGATCAGACGACTTACCTGAAATCCAAAAAAAAAAACAACAAAATTCTACGACATTCTGTTAAAAATGGAAAAATGCAGATCACAGAAGCAGCTGTGAGTTACTTTGAAGAAACCAGTTTACTGCAACCCCAATTCCAAAAGGCTGTGTGAGGATGAGAAAACAACTGGACAGGTGTGACGTTAGGGGGGGGGTCAGGTAACAAAAGCTATAATCATACATAACTGTGTATGTGTGCTGTGAAGGTTGTTTTCAGTTAGTAGGGTGTCAGCTGCAGCGAATACTTCTCTCTCAGCCTTGGAGCTGCATAACAGGACAGAGTGGGGCAGTCACACACACACACACGTACCGACACCAGACTCCCACACACACACGGACTCCCACACACAATAACAGATTCTTTGCTGAACAGTGGAATAGAACAGCACACACACACACACACACACACACACACACACACACACACACACACACACACACATCTACAGCATCTGAGCCAGACTGCAGCGGTTTCTAGGGTAGAGGGTTGAAGTATCCTGCATGTTTAGACTCTGCATGTCTCTCATAGCGCTTGTTTGGCTTCTAGCTAGAGTCTCCAGAGATATCTGCAGGGATATCGCTCATGTAATCTCTCACTTCTAAATAAATGTGTGAACCGTAGCAAGGTTCAGTGATGCTTTTCATTAACGAACTTGGGGAGTCAGACTGATTCCAGAAGTTGCCTCTCTGTGTAAAATCTAATGAAAACGGAACACAATGATTTCCAAATCTCACCGAGCCATATTTTACAGCCACTATTTAAAGGAAAATATGAGCTGATTTTTAATCTGATGTCAGCAACACATCTGTAAAAAGATGCATGCATGTTACCTAATTTTTGTTTTTACTTAAGGGAAAACCAAACTGTAACAATTTAACAAAAAGACAACATTGTGAACATTCATCATCATGAAATATGTCAGCATATAAAGGTACAGCAGACCACCTGACTGATCCTTACGTTCTTCGTTGGTGCCTTTTTTCTTCTTTTGCTTTTCGACAGGCTCATCATGATTATTCGAGTCAAAATCACAGAAAGTTACTTCTTCTGATTTCCTCTTTTTTGGGTGCTGGTAATGCTCTTGACTTTTGTCTTTGACAGTCGCTTCTTCCTTTTTGACGTCCTGATTCTCAGTTTGTTCTTCATTCAGACATGTTTTCTGTTCAGTCAAACTATGTTTCTGCTTCTGTTTTGCTTTCTGTTGCAGTTTAGCAAGCAAAGCCTGGGACTGAGACAATTTTGACGCGTTTCCATCCTCCTCCTCACCAAGATACCTGTGAACACCAAAACAAGACTTAAAATCTACTACAGAGTTAATAAAGTGAAAGGAAATAACTAGAAAGTTCAATCTACATGTTTTAGCACCGGAGAAATGTAGAAACACATCATCATATTCTAAAACACATCAAACATAAGCCACTTGAGAACTAAAGGTAAATGCCTACCTGTTTACAAGAAAGAGCGACATATCAGCTTCAAATTAACGTCCCTCCCCTCAACAAATTTACCCCAGATTTGTAGCAAAAATGATTATGAAAGTCACATAATCACGTCCCAAAATTTCAAAGCTTCTTTTTATAAGTTACATTAGATTTTTGTATGTATTAATTGCTTGAAAAGATCACTTTCTCTCGTGTTCCACGTGAAACATGGCACGGAAATATGACGAAATTGTGGCGAGTCGCGGGTATACTTCGTCACCATTCGGAACCTGCCTTTCTGGGCGCGACCATCTAGATTGTAAAATTGGTTTTTAAATGTAAAGTAAAGCCTCGATATTTTCGGCCACACTTACTGTGTGAAATCAGATATTAAATACACATCGTATTCATAACTGTGACACTTTTGTCTTTTCAACACATTGGATCGCTTCACTCTCGCCGCAGTGGTTCAGTCCTCATGATGACGTTACCCAATCAATTTAAACTGGCAGAAATCTGAAAATCTGAACCGCCGTTGTGTTTGCAGCTGGTGTTAAGTTAGTCGTGTTTTATTATTAACATGTATTAGTTTGTATGGTCGCTTTTTCTTTCGAGCGTTAATACACCACAGAAAATGACGGAGGAGTCCGCCGTTAAAGTGTGTGTTCGGGTGCGTCCACATGTGGAGAGGTACGTTTTTAGTTAGCGAAGCTTCAAATAAATGCTAACGTTACCGAATGCTAAATGCTAGCAGTGTGTTACGGTTGACAAACTGATACTTTCACGTAAGACGATACTTAACAGTGATACTGTTATGTTTATGTTTTTTATTTGTATGAACGTTGTTTGGGAACTCTTTGGGAAAATGAAAGTGTGTGTGAAGGCAGGGGGTTTGATTAATAACTTATTTTATATTGTGTCAACTGATAAAGGCCTTTTCACGTTTACTTTCTTTGTATTTATAATATAAAATTATAGAAATAATTTATACAAAGCAGCACCGAATTCTTTTGAAGATGTTGTCCAAATAGTGTTTTTTTAAATGACACTTATATCTTGAAAATGTCTATTTACAGGGAGGAAGGAGGCCTGTTAGAGGACACAGAGCCTGTCCAGCTGTATTGGAAAGCTGATAATAAATCAGTTCATCAGATTGATGATGGAAATTCCAACAAGAATTTTAGCTTTGGTATTCGTTGCTCCATGTACACATTAAGCAATGTTTTAAGTGAAATTTGTAGGATTGTTGGAATTATTTATGATGTCTCTTCACCTTTTCCTGTTGTCTACAGACCGAGTGTTTTCTGCTGAAGAAACAACCGGTCAGCTGTACCAGACTATTGCAAAGCCTCTGGTTGTTTCAGCTGTTGAGGGCTATAATGGTATGTAATGGATTTAGGCAGAGTTGATGTGTTTTTGCATAACACTCGTGTTACATGACATCCAGGTCCTGTTTTCAATCTCAAGTATATAATCAGTTGTAAAACCCCATTCCAGTTAAGTTGCTGGTGTCAGCTTAAGTTCTGTGGTGTCGTACTTTTCAAGGCACTATATTTGCGTATGGTCAGACCTCTTCTGGAAAGACCTTTACCATGATGGGATGTGATCGTATTCCTGGAGTTATTCCTCTGGCTGTTGAAGACGTCTTCCAAACTATTAAAAATGTAAGAATTAAGCAACAGTTTTAAAAAAAGCAGCAGTTTTTTCTTCTTTTGGAGTGGTCATTGTTAATCCCAACTATTTCTTTACTTTTATATCCAAGTTTCCAAATAAAGAGTTCCTTCTCAGAGTCTCCTACATGGAAATCTACAACGAGACTGTTACTGATCTGCTTGTCGATAGCTGGAAGAGAAAGCCTTTGGAAGTGCGAGAAACCATCAATGTAAGTCAGCCAGGTTTTGTGGTAAATGGTTAATTTCTTAAACAAGTTAAGTCACTTGTCACATCTTTACAGGCTTGTTATTAAAGTGATGAGTTCTGTAGTGTCGGCTTGATGTGTGAATGCACACACACAAGGTGGGCTTGTTTCATCCATTAGTGCCTCCCTGTTGTATCTCTGTACACTTTGTCACCAGATGACTGCAGCCCAAAAAGTTGCTTTGTCAGTGTCTGGAGCAAATAAACACCTGGATGAAGGAGAATTTTCTACAATTAAATGAAGAAAAAATAGAGATTATTCTGTTTGATAGCAAAGAGGAGAGGGTCAGCATTGGTAAACACCCGGACACTCGGTCTCTTAAAATCATGGACCCAGTTCGTAGTCTTGGGAGAATTGCTTACTCGGATTTGACTTTCAGCAGCCACATCAGCGCTGTCACTTCTGTGCACCATCTGTGATGCTTTTCATATTTTATGTAAAGGACTTTGAATTGTCTTTACATGCAGTGTGCTGTACAAATATGTTTGCTTTGCCTTGTATGTTTACATTTGACAAGATTCTTAACAAAGAAGTATCAGCCAAGACTTAAAACACATGCATTTATTACAGTATGGGTAAGCAGTGGTTGAAAACATTACACCTAACCTGTAAACATGCTAACTTTTGTGCCTTTACCAGTCTTTTTTTTTCTTGTTTTAATCCAGGGAGCTTTAAATGTCCTGAACTGTTTTCTTTTACACAATTATAATGGTTGAGTTTGTGTTGATTACTCAGAAAAATATCTACGTGGCTGATCTGACTGAAGAGCTGGTCACCTCTCCCGCTCAGGCTCTGGCCTGGATCCGGAAAGGAGAAAGTAAGGCCGGCTACTTCTAGAGAGAAATTTTTACCTGGTGTTCACTGCTGACTGTAAGTAACAACCATATACTTTGCAGAGAACCGCCATTATGGAAAAACAAAAATGAACCAGCGCAGCAGCCGCTCACACACTATATTTCGTATGGTAAGCAACAACCCCTCCCACCCACACACACCCACACACACACACCCCTTACATTTAATGGGAAAGTGTGTCCAACTTTTTAACTGATACTGTAATTTCTCCAGATTCTTGAAAGCTTAGAGAAAAGCGACCCGACATCGGGAGAAAATGCTGACGGAGCCATCATTGTGTCTCATCTAGTGAGTCACAGCGATCTTTTTCTTGTTTCCTCTCACTGTGCCAACTGTAAAATTCTACCTTGCAGCTTTTTTCTTTTTCCATTAATTGACATCTGTATGCTTGTGTTGTAGAATTTAGTAGATCTGGCTGGATCTGAGAGAGCAAGCCAAACAGGAGCTGAAGGTAAACTAGAAATGAATTTGTTTAGGTTGTTAAATCAAGACAAGGCTGCACCCTGGCTGGAGTTTTACTGAGTACACTACAGAGTTAATCTTTTCTTTCTAGGTGCACGTTTCAAAGAAGGCTGCAATATCAATCGCAGTTTATTCATACTTGGTCAGGTGATCAAGAAACTAACTGATGAAAGCCAGAAGTGAGTAAACGATAGACAATTCTGTTTTTAAAGGGTTATCCTATTTTTTGTTTTTATTTACCTCTTTCCTGCTTTCTGTGAAGTACTTGTGTATAGTAAATGTATTAAAGCAACAACTTTTATCCATTTTCTGGTCTAAAGGAGGTGAGATACCTCATCCCACAGCTGTGTAATAAACCAGACATTTGTACATATGTTGTCACAAGCACATTTATGTGTTGTTTAGATGAGAAGCAAACCATCTTTAAATAATACATGTAAACCCCAAAAAGTCCGGTTTTAAACAGCTGTCATAAATACTATTTTTTCTGTGTATCTGATGTTAGTGATGAGGCTGAGTCATGTTCCTCGTTGATTCAAATGGCAGCTTCTTTTAGATTTCCCAGAATATTCTTTTCTTTTTAGGGGTTTCATAAACTACAGGGACAGCAAGCTAACCCGCATCCTGCAGAATTCCTTGGGCGGGAACGCCAAGACCCTCATCATCTGCACCATCACTCCCTCCACTCTGGATGAAACACTCAGCACACTGCAGGTTTCTGAGAACATCTTCTTCCCACCAACTCTGCTTTGGCTTTTTCACATTTATTATTTACTCACACAGGATTTTAGACGCTTTTCTTCTTTCTGAAACAAAATGGTTTTTGTGGGGTTTTTTGAAAAAGATATTAACTTTTCCAGTCTTATTTTTTTATTTATTCATTAAGTCTTCATTTATTCATTCAATTTTTTATGTATTTGTTTTTATTTAAATTAATGTATTTATTGTGTTGGAGTAAATTTACATAAGGATTAAGAAAATAAACCGTTCACACTGTCTGTTTTTAGTTTGCCAGCACTGCAAAGAAAATGAAGAATGACCCACATGTGACGGAGGTGTCTGATGACGGCGCTTTGCTCAAACGCTATCGCAATGAAATTGAAGACCTAAAGCGACGACTTCATGAGGCGAGTGGCATCGTTTTAATATCTGCAGCCATGTTCTGTTTGGCCTGTTTGTGTTTCATTCAAGCGGAGTTTGGTCTGACCTATCACTGATCATCTCCTGCAGGTCTCTTCAGTCACACAGACCACGGCTACAGAAAAGGAGGTTCTCTCCCAGCTGCTCCAAGAAAAAGATCAGCTCCAGAGGGAACAAGAAGACAGGATCAAGAACCTGACCAGACTGCTTGTTACTGGCTCAAACCTGGACCCTGTGCAAAAGGTAGTCATGATGGGAATGAAGTGGTTGGAGAACGTCTGTCAGACTTCTAACGGGCCTTGTTTTTGTTTTTAGATGCCTAAACGCAGGGTTACGTGGGGAGGAAAGATTCTCAGACGTGTCACTCCATCAACCTGTGATGATGACATGTCTGACCTCAGTTTTGTAGATCGTTTCAGTCTAAGGAGGAAAGCAAACAGCTCCTGTTTGATGGAGCAGACTGGAGGTAACAAAAGGAAAACTAATGTATTTATGATTTAATTTTACACATATTAGTTTTTTTAAAAAATGCATATATATTTGAACAGACGAGTATTTTGACTCCCACTGGGTGATTTCTGAGGAGCCATCCGATGACATGGAGATGAGTCAGAGCTCTGTGACAGTTCGAAGTTTTGGAGACAGGTGAGTTTCTAAATCTGTCCTGGACAGCTGGTTTTAATATAATGTATGAAACCTTTTTCAGAGTCAACGTTATAAATGTGAACATTCAGATCTTATCATGATTTATACTGGCTCTTCTTCAACCCAGTTCCAGAGACTTCCTGTCCCCTGAAAGAATGTGTGAGCTTTCACAGAAGGTGTCCAAACTGGAGTTACAGCTCGAGATGGAGAGCCAACAGAAGGAGGAGGCCATGAAAAATGTAGAAGCATTAGATGGTAAAGTGGCCGAGCTGCAGCTGAAGCTTCAAACTGAAGCTCAGGAGAAGCTGGAGGCCTCGATGAAAGCACAGATAACAGAGCAGAAGGTAGCAGAGCTGGAGATGCTGCTGCAAACTGAAGCTCAGGAGAAGCTTGATAACATTAAGAGGCTGGAATCCCGATTAGCTGGCCTGGAGAGACAGCTGGAAGAACAGAGTTGCAGTGAAACTGAACAGGTAAGCTGCTTTCTGGCCTCAGTATGAGACAATGCACGTGTTTGGTTGTGTGTTTAACAATGATTAAAGTGTGTAAATGTGTTTTTGTTTGTTTGTTTGTTTTTTTTTCTAGATCAGGAGAGAGTTTGCAGAGACCATACAGCTGTGTGAATCGTTGGCTTCAGAGAAGGTAATGATGGGGTCCTTGCTGCGACTTTAGCAATTTCCACTTTAATGATTTAGAGAGTCTGTTTGGTAAATGGACTGTACTTATATTGCGCTTTTCTCAAAGTGCTGTACACTGCATGTCACATTCATCCATTCTCACACACTCATACCCCAATAGACACATGAGGGGATAATGCAGGGTTCAGAGTCTGATGATGAGTTTCTTCTGTCTTTCTGGGATACTAAACTTAATCCTGCTGGTGTTTCTGAGCTGGTAAAAAGCTTCTTAGTGAAGCTTTGATGTGGCTGCTGAAAGTCAGGTCTGAGTCTATCAACACTCCCAGGTTACCAACTTGATCAGAGCCTGAGTCTCCAGGTGTTTGCCAATGCTAACTCTCTTCTTTTTGCTACCAAACACAATAATCTGTTTTGTCTTCATTGTGAAAAATTCTTTAAGGTAGATCATCTGTGAAACTCAGGCTCTAAAAGATAACAATGATTGTCTTCTGTAATAATTTGGTCCTTCCAGAATAAGTGGAACAAAAAGAGAATCAGACCCTGAGGAACCCACATGGCACAACTTTTGTCTCAAACATCATTTGATTCATAGAAACACTTAAAGGTCTCTTATTTAGATGAGATGAAAACCATTATTAAATAATAATTGTAAACGCTAAACAAGTCTTGTTTATCATGGCTCTGGTCAACAGTGTCAAAGGCAGAAGAAAGCTCTAATAAAACCAAGAGATCAGAATTTCTCTGGAAACCTGAATGAAAGGAGGGCTATTTGCTGAACATAAACTGGAAAGGGTCCATAATAGAGCTGCAGCTATCAATAATTTTACTAATCGAGCAATCTATTGATTATTTTGACAATCGAGTAATCGTATAAAGAACATAGACATTTTGCAGTTATCAAAATTTGACTTAAGCTTACTCGAAGAGCTACATTAAAACAAAATGACCATCTATACAACAAATAAACATTTTGTTGTCACATTGAAAATGTAAAAACATTTCTCTTAGCTGCCTTTTCAAAGAAAATTTCTTTTCTTAAGTGCAAAAGGTACCACTAGGAAATTCTCCATGAAAAGCCGAGTAGTGCATTTAAGAGCAAAATTATACTCTTGGTTTGCATAAACAAGATGAAATAAAAAATAACATTTTCATATTTCACCTTTTAAAAAAGTAAACAGCAAGCCTGAAATTAGGAATAAAAATTAAACTATGCAAACAAGGCTAGCTTGTCTTCCAAAATATGTAATATTTATGAATATTTTAAATACACTTCCCAAAATGTCTCGCTGCACAAGTGTGTGTGTGTTTGTGTGCGCAAAGACTTACTAGAGAAGCTTGTGGTTGCAGTGGAGGAAAGTGAGCATATCTACATGCTCTGCACTGAAACTTGCCCTGCGCTTTGATGCAGTTTCCTGCTACAGAAAACAAGTGCTCTGTGTAGAGCAAGGGTGTCAAATTCTGGCCCTGGAGGGCCAGTATCCTGCAGGTTTTCATTGTCTCCCTGATCCAGCACACCTGACTGAAATGAATGGGTTATTGTGAAGAAGTTGACGAGAAAGCTGTTGGATCCATTTGATTTTATTCAGTTGTGTTGGAGCAAGGAAATAACAAAAGCCTGCAGGATAGCGGCCCTTGAGGACTGGAGTTTGACACCCCTGAAGTAGAGGTTGCTGGGATGCAAAGGAAAGCCTTTGCCAGCTTTGCCAGTGTAGGATTGCGTGCTGCATTGGCCTTCCACCATGACAGTGGACTCTCCTTCCTGACAAAGCATGCTCTCCAAAGTACATCGATACCTCTTTCTGAACAGCTCCGCTCAACTGCTGCTCTTAGTCTTCATCGCTGGTACTGGACTCTCACCCCAGTATATTTTCAATAAATGAACCAGCACTCCTAACTTCATTATTTTCACTATTCTGCCTTGTTTTATTTTTGACTGTTGGTGCCATGATCTGCACTGTAGTGCACCTTGAAAACATCATCAGGAGAAAGAATTTTCAGTTTACTAAACCTTGGATCTAAAGCAGCAGGACAGTGTTTGGGGATTCAGGTTTCCATCTTGCTGTGATTTGCTCCATCGCATTAGATTGGTACGACTGGACTGGTGCAGTCTCAAACGCTGGGGTCCGAATGGATTTTTTGAGGCTTTGGATGAGCTGCTGCAGTGCAGAGAGGATAACATATTCTTGTCCACTCAAGAATACTGTTGCACCCTCAAACGGGCCTGGCTTTTTATTCCTCAGCTATATTCCACTGCTCTGGCTTGAGGTCAAGGTAGTTTTTTCCTCTTGGTGTAACTGGTGGATCAGATATTACAGCAGTCATTGGCCATCTCCACTCCGCTAGCCTGGACTGCATGTGGAAAGTGCTGTTCCAGCAGGTGCTTACGTCTTGCATAAGCATGTATGGTGGTGTACCCATCTGTTGCTGTTTACTCTTTAGTTTGGTGGAGGACAGCTCACTTTTCTAAAAATGTTCAATAACGCATCTTGCAGAAGCCACACATTTAGAAATAGTTTGGTTTTTATTTAAAGCACCTTGGACAACTAAGTTCAGAGTGTNCTTGGTTTTTATTTAAAGCACCTTGTAGGCTTTACACGATCAGGATT
>CM047995.1:28621635-28631938 GCA_026261665.1 Melanotaenia duboulayi | reverse complement strand
CACAAACCAATGCAAAAGATCAAACTGATGTCGTATAGCCTACATAGTTTCATTTATGTCCTCTATTTCCAGTTACCAGTGCAGATTAATCTGTTTTAACCTGCACATGTTTTGTTGTAAACATGGGTGGTTGGTATGCACAGGCGCTGGGAGTTGGCACTAACCAGCCCACAATGTTAAAACAGTGAGAGATCACGATTGGCGGTGGGAAGTGTCTTTGGCCATTTAAGAGCAGCAAGAGACCGCTCAGGAAATGGCAGCTGCGTTGTAGTGAGAATGGCTGGCTGTTGGCTGCTTTTGGATCCCGCCATCTCTCACATTCTTGCTAGCTGGCATGAACTTTCTTACTTCTTGCCCTTCAGGAGGCTTGTTGGTCGCAGTTTTAATGGTTTTAGGGTTGGACATTCTGTTTGGATGCTGTTAAACAGAGTCTTGAAAGATTGTTCACTTTGAAAATTAGGTAAATGGACAAATATATCTCAGCAGCAGCAGGAGCTCAGCAGTGGTCTCCTGGT
Organism: Melanotaenia duboulayi; assembly: GCA_026261665.1. Lineage (NCBI taxonomy): Eukaryota > Metazoa > Chordata > Actinopteri > Atheriniformes > Melanotaeniidae > Melanotaenia > Melanotaenia duboulayi. Next base: position 28,631,423 of record CM047995.1, on the reverse strand, counting down.
GGTAGCATCACATGACCCCCCCTAGAGTTCTAAAGTTAAAAAAAAACAAACGCATGCATCTTGCATGACTACAATGCTGTTTAGCTCTAATGTTTTAGTAGTAACTGTAACATCAGACCACTTTTAATTGATTGTAATGTTGAGCTTTAGAACATGTAGTTCTCCTACTATCTGAGTGGCTTAGGTCACAGTGTGCCTCAGCAAACTTCAGACGGGGCCTGTGTTTGTGTGTCTGTGAGGAAGCCAGTGAAGACTCGGCCATGTATTGCTAGTTTGTGCTAGAATAACACTGTGTGCTCGTCTCTCTGCATCTAGCTCCAGATTAGAATATGTGATTTGAAGGGAATGGGAAGTGATCTTTATCTGACCCAGACAGTATACAGCAGGAAGGCTTTTTATCTGTCTCAATGGTAATTGCAGCCAAGCTTGCAGTGTACAGTATATCACTGTATGTTATGTGCATGTTATTTTTGATTATTTGCTTTTTCATCCATCCATCCATCCGTCCATCCATCCATCCATCCATCCATCCATCCATCCATCCGTCCGTCCGTCCGTCCGTCCGTCCGTCCGTCCGTCCGTCCGTCCGTCCGTCCGTCCGTCCGTCCGTCCGTCCGTCCGTCCGTCCGTCCGTCCGTCCGTCCGTCCGTCCGTCCGTCCGTCCGTCCGTCCGTCCGTCCGTCCGTCCGTCCGTCCGTCCGTCCGTCCGTCCGTCCGTCCGTCCGTCCGTCCGTCCGTCCGTCCGTCCGTCCGTCCGTCCGTCCGTCCGTCCGTCCGTCCGTCCGTCCGTCCGTCCGTCCGTCCGTCCGTCCGTCCGTCCGTCCGTCCGTCCGTCCGTCCGTCCGTCCGTCCGTCCGTCCGTCCGTCCGTCCGTCCGTCCGTCCGTCCGTCCGTCCGTCCGTCCGTCCGTCCGTCCGTCCGTCCGTCCGTCCGTCCGTCCGTCCGTCCGTCCGTCCGTCCGTCCGTCCGTCCGTCCGTCCGTCCGTCCGTCCGTCCGTCCGTCCGTCCGTCCGTCCGTCCGTCCGTCCGTCCGTCCGTCCGTCCGTCCGTCCGTCCGTCCGTCCGTCCGTCCGTCCGTCCGTCCGTCCGTCCGTCCGTCCGTCCGTCCGTCCGTCCGTCCGTCCGTCCGTCCGTCCGTCCGTCCGTCCGTCCGTCCGTCCGTCCGTCCGTCCGTCCGTCCGTCCGTCCGTCCGTCCGTCCGTCCGTCCGTCCGTCCGTCCGTCCGTCCGTCCGTCCGTCCGTCCGTCCGTCCGTCCGTCCGTCCGTCCGTCCGTCCGTCCGTCCGTCCGTCCGTCCGTCCGTCCGTCCGTCCGTCCGTCCGTCCGTCCGTCCGTCCGTCCGTCCGTCCGTCCGTCCGTCCGTCCGTCCGTCCGTCCGTCCGTCCGTCCGTCCGTCCGTCCGTCCGTCCGTCCGTCCGTCCGTCCGTCCGTCCGTCCGTCCGTCCGTCCGTCCGTCCGTCCGTCCGTCCGTCCGTCCGTCCGTCCGTCCGTCCGTCCGTCCGTCCGTCCGTCCGTCCGTCCGTCCGTCCGTCCGTCCGTCCGTCCGTCCGTCCGTCCGTCCGTCCGTCCGTCCGTCCGTCCGTCCGTCCGTCCGTCCGTCCGTCCGTCCGTCCGTCCGTCCGTCCGTCCGTCCGTCCGTCCGTCCGTCCGTCCGTCCGTCCGTCCGTCCGTCCGTCCGTCCGTCCGTCCGTCCGTCCGTCCGTCCGTCCGTCCGTCCGTCCGTCCGTCCGTCCGTCCGTCCGTCCGTCCGTCCGTCCGTCCGTCCGTCCGTCCGTCCGTCCGTCCGTCCATCCATCCATCCATCCATCCATCCATCCATCCATCCATCCATCGTCCGTCCGTCCGTCCGACATGATTGCACTGCAAGGTACATGACAACACAATAGTTTATTATTGAAATAAAACTTTCAGCACAAGACATATTCATCAAATAAACATGCCCCCTGTGGCACCTTTCATTACACAAGAGGTACTAATAAGGTGGCATTGCAGCCCACTCTGTTGCCGTCTCTAAGCTGGCGATGGTCACTAATGCCCTTAAGAGAGGGATGGAAGATGGTGTGGGGAGGGCTCTGAACAGCAACAGCCCATCCAGCGTAACGTAGCATAATCTTTATCCAATAATCTTTGCCTCTGGCATTCCAGTAATGTTTACAACTGAAGAAATGATGTGGCGTCTCTGTTGCTTTTCATGTTGTCTCCTCGCAACAATGACTGCAACTATTTCTACGTAAAGTTGTGCCAGTTAACAACTGCCTTTCACACTTGCTAAATATAGATGCAATACTATCCAGTGCGACCAGTTTCATGTTTAGTAAATCACATTGCGTGTGCTATGTTGATCTATTTGCATCTGCTCCTCCCAATATTTTGTGCTCCTGGCAGAGACCTCTATTGCATATTCATTAAGGGCAAACATCCTAAACATATTGCACGCATTATTTTGCCCATTTGATAGATGCAATCTTCAGTAAATCAACTGCTAAGTGTTTTTGTGTGTGCTATCAATGCAAACTTTTAGTAGATCAGGTCTTTTGTCTCAGATTGGTGAACCTCTGTCCATCTTTCCTTCTGAGAGACTCTGCCTCTCTGAAATGCTCCTTTTATACCAGTCATGTTACTGACCTGTTACCAGGTAACCTGGTTAGTTGTCCAATGCTCCTCCAGGTTTGTACCAGGTACTTTTCCAGCCTTCCATTGATTCCACTTGAGAATAATCTTTCTTACTGTGGGGCTCAGATTTGCTGAAAATGTCCTCCTTCCCAGGTTTCTGCAACATTCTCTTCTCTTAGGTTATTGCTGATGTCAATCCTCCTTGGCATCACATTAACACACCTGAATGCTGCAGAACTGATGTGATGCTTTAACTGAGGTGCTCTCACTTGCTGACGCCAAGTTAGTAAAAAGTTTTCATCACCACACGGCTGCTATTTATCCTTAAAATGTCTGTGGCAATAAGGATATACTTAGTTTTCTTGTTTTGTCAAAAAAAATAATGACATAGATGTAGATGTGTCTACCTCACTATGAGACTGTAGCCCAGAACAGTTTATTATGTTCTGATATGCAAACAGATTGTATTCTAGGTGTGATGGTGTGTACTAACGTGTGTTAAAGTGTCAATGTCTTTGCTTCCTGGTAAATGAATATCATGTTTTTTTTTCTGTGTTTAGGATGATGAGGTGGTCCTACAGTGCTCAGCCACAATCCACAAGGAGCAACAGAAACTCTGTCTGGCAGCCGAAGGCTTTGGAAACAGACTCTGCTTCCTGGAATCCATCTCTAACTCAAAGGTATAAAACAAGTCTGATATGTTCTGCTCTGCCCCATGGATAACTAACAGCAGGCAAGCTAACCAAAATTTCCAGTTTGTGACTGGAAAAGTACACTGCCTGGTCCAACAAAAGAGGTTCATCCATCCATTTTCTTCCGCTTATCCGGAGTCGGGTCGCGGGGGCAGCTGCCTAAGCAGGGAAACCCAGACTTCCCTCTCCCCGGCCACATTCACCAGCTCATCCGGAGGGATCCCGAGGCGTTCCCAGGTCAGCCGAGAGATGTAGTCCATCAAGCGTGTTCTAGGTCTTCCCCGGGGTCTCTTTCCGGTGGGACATGCTCGGACCACCTCACCAGGGAGGCATCCTAACCAGATGCCCGAGCATGGCCTTGTTGTTTTCTGTGAAGTTTGATAAAGTTCTGAACATAGTTTTTCCTCCCGTCTCCATAGTGACGGGCCATGGGCAGGATGCGCTCCTTGTCATGAAATGACAAATGTTTGTGGCTTAAAGCTGGCACCCCTCCCAAAACATTATTTCTCTTTGTTGACAAGCAGTCTTTGATCTCCACCAATAGCTTGTCAATGACAGGAAATAAAGAACATATTTTTAGGTCTTCTGAACCGGCTTCCACTACAAACCTCCCGAGGTAGGGAGCTATTTGAATCGGCCTTCTCTCACAGGAAGAACGAGAACAAACTGCTATTTTTATGCATAGATCCTCAGCTTGCTCCTATATTTCTGTTCACGTTTCCTCCGTGCGTTGTTCTGATAAGGTAGTAATGACAGATTCTGTGAGACCATCTGCTGCTACAAGCTCAAACTTGGGGGCCTGAAGCTGATCTGACGTGAACTTAGTAGTTTGAAATACATGTTTACATGCAGGACGAACTTTTCATTTATCACTGCACTCTCTGTTCTCAGACGAACATTTGAATGTTCGATGATGTCAAGCAGGGTAGCTTGGATTGCTGGGAGAGTTTTTGACAGCCCAGATGGCATTATAGTGGCATGAGTGTCACTTCCTGAACTGGACTTGTTCTGGGAGCACTGGACTGGCTAGCAGCTCAGAGTAAATTTGAGCAATGAAATTTTAAAAATGACTGTAATGTAATGTAAATTTGCTTTAGTGAAAAACAGCCTTTTGACAGCTTGTCTGTCCAGGTTGGTCAAACAGTAACAATATCCTAGGTCCTAGGACTTATTCTCACCATTAGAAACATCATTGACCCCTCAGGTCATCGACACTGTGTCAGTACCAATGCCCCCAGTTGTACCAGGACTGGTTTTTGTGTTCTATAAGGCCATAACTTATTTAGACAAACAGAACTATATCAGTTATGCTCTTGTTTCAGAATGTGCCTCCAGATCTTTCCATCTGCACGTTTGTGCTGGAGCAGTCGCTTTCAGTTCGAGCCCTTCAGGAGATGCTGACCAACACAGAGGAGAATGCTGATGGGGTGAGTGTGGAGACATTACGTCACACCTGAAGGGAAATCAGCAAACAAATGGGAGGTTTATAGGTCTGAGAAACCACAGAGATGAAGGGAGGTTGGTGAAAGATGAGCAGAAACATGGATTCTGATTTTGTTTTCTGATCATTTCGGTCTTGGCTCCAATTTATTTAACAACTGACATTTCTGATCAGTTCGAAACGATTAGAACGATTAGAGGCCGTTCATTCAACATGTGGGATTGTCACAGTGCCTTGATTTGTTTGCTTCTTTGGAGGAAAACTTGTTTAGTGTAATAACACCCACTGTTCAAGGACTCTGAGTGAAGTTATCCACTAAGACAGCCCTCCACAGTTCCTGTATTATTCATCGCACACATAAAGTGCTAACTATGGAATCAATTACTCCGAAAAAAAAAGCAAAGAGCAACAACATCCTGACTTTGGTAACTGTGGCTTGATTTCTGACAATTTTCTGAAGTGTAAAACTCCACCCTGAACACACACATGGCCAAAATATGAGCAAAGGATGAGGAACACATGCTCAACGTGACCTGGTCTGCCAGAGAAATGATGATGGATTATAGTTAAAATATATCCATATATTGTTTTATTGCTTCCTCCAAATCCCTTCAACGACGCTGCCGTCATAGTTCATCTGTGAATGAATGAACTGCTCGTCTGTGTGACGCTGTACGTCAGGTGCTGGGCATGGCCAAGGTGCCGCAGCGTTGCTGACTGACAGGTCGCGCTCACAATAGACAGAAATGTCGTGTTTTAATGTCGGACAATTAGCCCTAGAACATTTTCGTCTCATCCACAAAATCTTACAAATGTCTCGTTATGTTTTCGTCATCAGAGCCATTTCTAGCTCGTCGCCGTCTCGTTATCATCATGAAAAAAGGTTTGTGAACGAAATAAATTCATCATCATCACTGACGAAAACAACACTGATTACTTTTTCCATTCTGTCCATTCTGCGTCTGTTCTGGGAGCGCAGTGCTCTGGAGGGGCAATAATGTACTATGAGCTCTTTAAGATAAGATGGTGCCTGACCATTAAAGGCTTTATAGCTTAGGAGGAGAGTTTTAAACTCTATTCTAAATGTTACAGAAAGCCAGTGCAGAGAAACCAGTAGAGAGATATCTTTTTTTGGTTCCTATTAATACAGGTGCAGCAGCATTTTGGATCAGTGGAAGAGTCCTTAGGGACTTATTGGTGCAGCCTGATAATAGGGAATTGCAATAATCCAGCCTGGACATAACAAAGGCATGGACTAGTTTTTCTGCATCTGTCTGGGAGAGGATGTGCCTGTTTTTTACTGTGTTTTGTAAATTAAAGAAGGTAGTTGTTAAGTTTTGTTTAATATGGGAGTTGAAGGGCAGACCCTGATCAAAGACAACTCCTAAGTTCCTTACAGTGGTACTAGGGGCCAGAGCAATCTCATCCATGGCAGCTATATTATTGGATAATCTGTCTCTGAGGTGCCCATGGCCAATCAGAATGACTTCAGTTTTTTCTGTTTAATAGTTGAAAGTCATTAAGACAAGCTTGAAGCCTTACCAACTGATTGGTTTTATCTGGTTTCATTGACAAAAGTACCTGGGTGTTGTCAGCAAAGAAAAAAAAAGTTGATAGAGTGTTTTCTAATCACATTTCCTAAAGCAGTGGTTCCCAACCTGGGGTCCCAAAGAGCACAGGGGGTTCCTGAGGCTTTGGACATTAAGAGCCATAGTGATTTATGTCCACACATTGTCTCTTTTTTAAGAAAACAAAGTAAGTGTATATAATAATTTATCTAACCGTATTTAACTTTGGCTTTATTGAAGGACAGGACTCAGCCAGAACACATTATTTATAGTGAGAATCTCACTTTTGAAAGCATAAAACCAAGTAAGGCTTCAGGGGGTCCGTGGCCTTTTAGTATATGCATGAAGGGGGTCTCTGAGGAAAATAGGTTTGGAACATCTGGCTTAAAGGAACCATTTACAAGGCAAAAAGAATTGGCCCAAGCACAGAACCTTGTGGGACTCCAAGTCTAAATTTTTCACGCAAAGAGGGTTCCTGATTAACATGTACAAACTGAAATCTACTGGATAAATAGGGTTTAAACCAACTTAATGCAGTTCTTTTAATGCAGTTTGACTGTTCTAATCTCTGCAACAGAATCTGATAGTCTACAGTTTCAAAGGCAGTACTTAGGTCTAACAGAGAGGAGACCTTTGTCAGACACCATTAAGAGATCATTTGTAACCTATATGAGTGCTGCCTCTGTGCTGTGATGCACTCTAAACCCTGACTGAAAAACCTCAAATAAACTATTGTTGTGTCACATAGCTGTTAGACAACTGCTTTTTCAAGGATTTTGGAGAAAAAGGGGAGATTAGATATTGGTTTATAGCTGGGTAAAATGCCTGAATCAAGAGTACGTTTTCTTTAGTAGAGGCTTAATAACAGCTACTTTAAAGGATTGTGGCACATAGCCAGCTAGTAGAGATTGGCTTATTATATGTAGCAGAAAAGAACTGATTAAGGGTGAAATTTCTTTCAGCAGTTTAGTTGGGATGGTAACTAAGAGACAAGTCAGGGGTTTAGATGAGGAAATAATTAAAGTTAATTTGGGGAGATCAACTGGAGAAAAACTTTCCAAACATAAATCAGGTTCTGCAATTGTTTCTGCGGTACCTCAGTTTGGAGATTAGTTAGTACAGGTTAATAGCAGCATACTGTACTCAGCTTTTTGTCCATCACTGATGGACAAGAAGCTGGTGTAGAGTAATCTGAGTATTTCTGCAGATGACAGAACTCAGAGTTGTATTGGACGTCTGAGGTGGACAGTGTGAAGAAAAATGGTGAGAGTACAGTCCCTTGTGGTGCTCCAGGTCTGCTGACCACCATCTCAGACACACATAGTGTGGTCTGTTTGTTAGCTAGTCATAAATCCAGATGGTGTCCAGCTGGATTTACATAAAAAAGCAGCTGAATTGTATTAAATCAGTCAAGGCATTGATGTCCTGTCCATATGGTTCACAGAAGACATTGCAGTCTATGTCCTCAAAGCATCTCTCAGAGAATATTTAGCTTTATTAGACCAGGTTTTAATAGTGTGTGATGACTGGTCGCTGCTGAACGATGTGCTTGTAGGTGGAGGTGAGAAGAACCAGATTATGGTCTGATTTTCCTAAAAAGGGCAGAGCAGATAACCTGGATGGATTTAAAGTTTAGGTATTTATCTAATTTTATCTGGAGGAGCAGCTGACAAACTGTTGGAATGTTGGTGATGTTGCAGAGAGGGATAAAAATTCTCCAGAGATCTCAGTGAATACGTTAGGATGCTGTGATTGTAGCCTAGTAACAGCGGAGGTGATGACATCACAGACTGTGTCTGCAGTGGTACCAGGTATGATATAAACCACTTCCAGAAAACCAGAGGTAAACTCTCTGGGTAAATGATAAGGAGAAAAGCTCATGGCTAAAGATCCATTTATGCTGCCTAATGTACGTAAATAGTGATGTCCATTTCAAACATTGTCATACGTCGCCATCCTCACACTTCCATGCATGTTTTGTGTTGCCATGGTTGTGAAGTCAGTTTCTCCACTAGGGAGCAGCGCTGAGTTCTGAGTTCACTCCCATGAGTGACGTCAGCTTCAGACACTGTTTAGCAGTGGTAATGTGTCGCTGCATAGTTGTTTCCAACCACCCAACATGCACTAAACACTTGCATATAGTCTTCAAAAGTTTGTGCAATTTCTACAGTTGTTGTCCTGGTTTTCATTCTTCTGCTTTTTTTTGTTCTATTCCTGATCCTGTTCTTCTTCTTTGGTTTGTTTCTTTCGCTGGTCACATGTCAGCTTTTCTGCTCAGCACTGCGCCCGTGATTTCTGGTGGTGTTGCTCCGTCTTCTGCATCATGCGTAGGATAACTAAGCTCCCTGAAAACGGACCAAATCACATGCGTAACCGTGGCAGGAGACAAACGGAACCGTCTGCGTGTCCATCTTCTGTGTCCAGCATAAATGGACCTTAACAGTTTCCCTTGTGCAGATCTTCTCTGTTACAGTAACGTGTCTAGGATGCTCTGCAGTTCCACCTCCATTCAGGTTTCCACTGAATGTCTGCTCAGCTTAGTTTCTCTATTTTAAATCATTAAGAATAGTGTTTTTGCTCCAGCTTGTATCTGATTTTAATTCTATTTGTCTCTTTGTGCCTTTCTGTTAACCTTTCTGTTAATGTCCTCCTCAGACAGCTCAGAGTGGTGGGCATCGCACCCTCCTGTATGGACACGCTGTTTTACTACGACACTCCTACAGTGGGATGGTCAGTACAGTCATGTTTTAAAATCATAGTTTGATACTTTGCTGTGAGATAGTGTTTCACTGTTGGTTTTAATTGTCTCATGTTTTGTTTTTAGTACCTGTCCTGCCTGTCCACCTCTCGTTCGTCCACAGATAAATTGGCTTTTGATGTGGGACTGCAGGAAGATACCGCAGGTAGATGACAAACAGATTTACAATAACAAATATTTCCACCTGTGCAGGACTGGTTGTGGCGAGTGGAGCTAAACTGGAGAAATCTTGTAGCGACACCACAGTGGTCTGGAGAGTTCAACACACTGAATATATTACACTGAAAGGTCTAAATACACAATAAAGTGATGGTGTGATGATGCATGGCCTGCAATTAGACCCAACATGTAAACTCAGAACGCTCTTAAATCTCATTAGTGGGGAGGGAAAATGAGCTCAGAAGCAACTTTTTGGTTCATTGTGATTTCATGTCATCATTTAGATGTTATTGCTGATTAAGCTAACACCAGCTGTTTGCTTAGTAATTGTTTTATTTTAGAAGAAAAACTATCCAAACTGTTTCAAGAGGAAGACAGTTTTATATATTTTAAAGAGAATAAGATACGATTAGATTGGACTATATTAATCTCACAGTGGAGAAATTCACTCGTTACAGCAGCTCTTATTACAGAATAAGGTGTTGAAAACAGACAGAATAAAGTTAACATGCATCACAACAAGAAGGTGCATTATAAATTATATACAAGAAAAAAGTC
>CM047995.1:28584671-28600119 GCA_026261665.1 Melanotaenia duboulayi | reverse complement strand
GTGGTAATGTGGTGGTCCAAACTGGTGGTAATGTGGTTGTCCACACCGGTGGTAATGTGGTGGTCCGCACTGGTGGTAATATAGTGGTCCAAACTGGTGGTAAAGTGGTGGTCCACACCGGTGGTAAAGTGGTGGTACACACCTGTGGTAGAGAGGTGGTTTACACTGGCAGGAAAGTGGTGGTTGACATTGGCGGTAAAGTGGTGGTCTACACTGGCGGTAATGCGGTGGTCCATACTGGTGGTAATATAGTGGTCCAAACTGGTGGTAAAGTGGTGGTCCACACAGGTGGTAAAGTGGTGGTCCACAGTTGTGGTAATGTGGTGGTCCATACTGGTGGTAAAATGGTGGTCCACACTGGCGGTAAAGTTGTGGTCCATTCTGGTGGTAAAGTCGTAGTCCACACTGGTGGTAATGTGGTGGTCCACACTGATAGTAAAGTGGTGGTCCATACTGGCGGCAATGTGGTGGTCCACACTGGTGGTAAAGCGGTGGTCCATTCTGGTTGTAAAGTAGTAGTCCACACTGGTGATAAAGTGGTGGTCAACACCGGTGGTAATGTGGTAATCCACACTGGTGGTAAAGTGGCGGTCCATGCTGGTGGTAAATTGGTGGTCCACATTGGTGATAATGTGGTGGTCCACACTGGCGGTTGAATGGTGGCCCATACTGGCCGTAATGTGGTGGTCCATACTAGTGGCAAAGTGGTGGTCCATACTAGTTGTAAAGTGGTGGTCCACACTGGTGTCAAAGATTTGTCCATGCTTGCGGTAAAGCAGTGGTGCACACTGGCGGTAAGGCGGTGGTCCATACTGGCAGTAAAGGAGTGGTCCACACTGGTGGTAAAGTGGTGGTCCACACTAGTGATAAAGCGGTGGGCCACACTGGTGGTAAAGTGGTGGTCCACACCGGTGGCAATGTGGTGATCCAAACTGGTGGTAATGTGGTGGTCCATACTGGTGGTAAAGTGGTGGTCCACACCGGTGGTAGAGTGGTGGTCCACACTGGCGGTAAAGTGGTAGTCTACACTGGCAGTAAAGCGGTGGTCCATACTGGCGGTAAAGCAGTGGTCCACACTGGCGGTAAGGCGGTGGTCCATACTGGCAGTAAAGGAGTGGTCCACACGGGTGGTAAAGTGGTGGTCCACACCGGTGGTAGAGTGGTGGTCCACACTGGCGGTAAAGTGGTAGTCTACACTGGCAGTAAAGCGGTGGTCCATACTGGCGGTAAAGCAGTGGTCCACACTGGCGGTAAGGCGGTGGTCCATACTGGCAGTAAAGGAGTGGTCCACACGGGTGGTAAAGTGGTGGTCCACACCGGTGGTAGAGTGGTGGTCCACACTGGCGGTAAAGTGGTAGTCTACACTGGCAGTAAAGCGGTGGTCCATACTGGCGGTAAAGCAGTGGTCCACACTGGCGGTAAGGCGGTGGTCCATACTGGCAGTAAAGGAGTGGTCCACACGGGTGGTAAAGTGGTGGTCCACACCGGTGGTAGAGTGGTGGTCCACACTGGCGGTAAAGTGGTAGTCTACACTGGCAGTAAAGCGGTGGTCCATACTGGCGGTAAAGCAGTGGTCCACACTGGCGGTAAGGCGGTGGTCCATACTGGCAGTAAAGGAGTGGTCCACACGGGTGGTAAAGTGGTGGTCCACACCGGTGGTAGAGTGGTGGTCCACACTGGCGGTAAAGTGGTAGTCTACACTGGCAGTAAAGCGGTGGTCCATACTGGCGGTAAAGCAGTGGTCCACACTGGCGGTAAGGCGGTGGTCCATACTGGCAGTAAAGGAGTGGTCCACACGGGTGGTAAAGTGGTGGTCCACACCGGTGGTAGAGTGGTGGTCCACACTGGCGGTAAAGTGGTAGTCTACACTGGCAGTAAAGCGGTGGTCCATACTGGCGGTAAAGCAGTGGTCCACACTGGCGGTAAGGCGGTGGTCCATACTGGCAGTAAAGGAGTGGTCCACACGGGTGGTAAAGTGGTGGTCCACACCGGTGGTAGAGTGGTGGTCCACACTGGCGGTAAAGTGGTAGTCTACACTGGCAGTAAAGCGGTGGTCCATACTGGCGGTAAAGCAGTGGTCCACACTGGCGGTAAGGCGGTGGTCCATACTGGCAGTAAAGGAGTGGTCCACACGGGTGGTAAAGTGGTGGTCCACACCGGTGGTAGAGTGGTGGTCCACACTGGCGGTAAAGTGGTAGTCTACACTGGCAGTAAAGCGGTGGTCCATACTGGCGGTAAAGCAGTGGTCCACACTGGCGGTAAGGCGGTGGTCCATACTGGCAGTAAAGGAGTGGTCCACACGGGTGGTAAAGTGGTGGTCCACACCGGTGGTAGAGTGGTGGTCCACACTGGCGGTAAAGTGGTAGTCTACACTGGCAGTAAAGCGGTGGTCCATACTGGCGGTAAAGCAGTGGTCCACACTGGCGGTAAGGCGGTGGTCCATACTGGCAGTAAAGGAGTGGTCCACACGGGTGGTAAAGTGGTGGTCCACACCGGTGGTAGAGTGGTGGTCCACACTGGCGGTAAAGTGGTAGTCTACACTGGCAGTAAAGCGGTGGTCCATACTGGCGGTAAAGCAGTGGTCCACACTGGCGGTAAGGCGGTGGTCCATACTGGCAGTAAAGGAGTGGTCCACACGGGTGGTAAAGTGGTGGTCCACACCGGTGGTAGAGTGGTGGTCCACACTGGCGGTAAAGTGGTAGTCTACACTGGCAGTAAAGCGGTGGTCCATACTGGCGGTAAAGCAGTGGTCCACACTGGCGGTAAGGCGGTGGTCCATACTGGCAGTAAAGGAGTGGTCCACACGGGTGGTAAAGTGGTGGTCCACACCGGTGGTAGAGTGGTGGTCCACACTGGCGGTAAAGTGGTAGTCTACACTGGCAGTAAAGCGGTGGTCCATACTGGCGGTAAAGCAGTGGTCCACACTGGCGGTAAGGCGGTGGTCCATACTGGCAGTAAAGGAGTGGTCCACACGGGTGGTAAAGTGGTGGTCCACACCGGTGGTAGAGTGGTGGTCCACACTGGCGGTAAAGTGGTAGTCTACACTGGCAGTAAAGCGGTGGTCCATACTGGCGGTAAAGCAGTGGTCCACACTGGCGGTAAGGCGGTGGTCCATACTGGCAGTAAAGGAGTGGTCCACACGGGTGGTAAAGTGGTGGTCCACACCGGTGGTAGAGTGGTGGTCCACACTGGCGGTAAAGTGGTAGTCTACACTGGCAGTAAAGCGGTGGTCCATACTGGCGGTAAAGCAGTGGTCCACACTGGCGGTAAGGCGGTGGTCCATACTGGCAGTAAAGGAGTGGTCCACACGGGTGGTAAAGTGGTGGTCCACACCGGTGGTAGAGTGGTGGTCCACACTGGCGGTAAAGTGGTAGTCTACACTGGCAGTAAAGCGGTGGTCCATACTGGCGGTAAAGCAGGGGTCCACACTGGCGGTAAGGCGGTGGTCCATACTGGCAGTAAAGCAGTGGTCCACACTGGCGGTAAGGCGGTGGTCCATATTGGTGGTAAAGCGGTGGTCCACACTGGAGGTAAAGTGGTGGTCCATATTGGTGGTAAAGCAGTGGTCCACACTGGTGGTAAAGTGGTGGTCCACACTGGTGTCAAAGATTTGGTCCACACTTGCGGTAAAGTGGTGGTCCACACCGGTGGTAGAGTGGTGGTCCACACTGGCGGTAAAGTGGTGGTCTACACTGGCAGTAAAGCGGTGGTCCATACTAGCGGTAAAGCAGTGGTCCACACTGGTGGTAAAGTGGTGGTCCACACTGGTGTCAAAGATTTGGTCCACACTTGCGGTAAAGTGGTGGTCCACACCGGTGGTAGAGTGGTGGTCCACACTGGCGGTAAAGTGGTGGTCTACACTGGCAGTAAAGCGGTGGTCCATACTAGCGGTAAAGCAGTGGTCCACACTGGTGGTAAAGTGGTGGTCCACACTGGTGTCAAAGATTTGGTCCACACTTGCGGTAAAGTGGTGGTCCACACCGGTGGTAGAGTGGTGGTCCACACTGGCGGTAAAGTGGTGGTCTACACTGGCAGTAAAGCGGTGGTCCATACTAGCGGTAAAGCAGTGGTCCACACTGGTGGTAAAGTGGTGGTCCACACTGGTGTCAAAGATTTGGTCCACACTTGCGGTAAAGTGGTGGTCCACACCGGTGGTAGAGTGGTGGTCCACACTGGCGGTAAAGTGGTGGTCTACACTGGCAGTAAAGCGGTGGTCCATACTAGCGGTAAAGCAGTGGTCCACACTGGTGGTAAAGTGGTGGTCCACACTGGTGTCAAAGATTTGGTCCACACTTGCGGTAAAGTGGTGGTCCACACCGGTGGTAGAGTGGTGGTCCACACTGGCGGTAAAGTGGTGGTCTACACTGGCAGTAAAGCGGTGGTCCATACTAGCGGTAAAGCAGTGGTCCACACTGGTGGTAAAGTGGTGGTCCACACTGGTGTCAAAGATTTGGTCCACACTTGCGGTAAAGTGGTGGTCCACACCGGTGGTAGAGTGGTGGTCCACACTGGCGGTAAAGTGGTGGTCTACACTGGCAGTAAAGCGGTGGTCCATACTAGCGGTAAAGCAGTGGTCCACACTGGTGGTAAAGTGGTGGTCCACACTGGTGTCAAAGATTTGGTCCACACTTGCGGTAAAGTGGTGGTCCACACCGGTGGTAGAGTGGTGGTCCACACTGGCGGTAAAGTGGTGGTCTACACTGGCAGTAAAGCGGTGGTCCATACTAGCGGTAAAGCAGTGGTCCACACTGGTGGTAAAGTGGTGGTCCACACTGGTGTCAAAGATTTGGTCCACACTTGCGGTAAAGTGGTGGTCCACACCGGTGGTAGAGTGGTGGTCCACACTGGCGGTAAAGTGGTGGTCTACACTGGCAGTAAAGCGGTGGTCCATACTAGCGGTAAAGCAGTGGTCCACACTGGTGGTAAAGTGGTGGTCCACACTGGTGTCAAAGATTTGGTCCACACTTGCGGTAAAGTGGTGGTCCACACCGGTGGTAGAGTGGTGGTCCACACTGGCGGTAAAGTGGTGGTCTACACTGGCAGTAAAGCGGTGGTCCATACTAGCGGTAAAGCAGTGGTCCACACTGGTGGTAAAGTGGTGGTCCACACTGGTGTCAAAGATTTGGTCCACACTTGCGGTAAAGTGGTGGTCCACACCGGTGGTAGAGTGGTGGTCCACACTGGCGGTAAAGTGGTGGTCTACACTGGCAGTAAAGCGGTGGTCCATACTAGCGGTAAAGCAGTGGTCCACACTGGTGGTAAAGTGGTGGTCCACACTGGTGTCAAAGATTTGGTCCACACTTGCGGTAAAGTGGTGGTCCACACCGGTGGTAGAGTGGTGGTCCACACTGGCGGTAAAGTGGTGGTCTACACTGGCAGTAAAGCGGTGGTCCATACTAGCGGTAAAGCAGTGGTCCACACTGGTGGTAAAGTGGTGGTCCACACTGGTGTCAAAGATTTGGTCCACACTTGCGGTAAAGTGGTGGTCCACACCGGTGGTAGAGTGGTGGTCCACACTGGCGGTAAAGTGGTGGTCTACACTGGCAGTAAAGCGGTGGTCCATACTAGCGGTAAAGCAGTGGTCCACACTGGTGGTAAAGTGGTGGTCCACACTGGCAGTAAAGCGGTGGTTGACACTGGTGGAAAAGTGGTGGTCTCAAAACCCTACAAAACAACTATAATGGGGCGCAAAAATCCTGACTACATTACTAGTAGTTGGTTCTGAATAATGGTTCTATATCCTGCACCTCCACTACTTTTGGTGCTCCAGATGCTTAGATGTGTGCACCCCATGAAGTCTTCTGTTGCTCACTTGTTATTTTTGATGACACCATCTGCATGAATAGGAAAAGCAGAATGATTTTCTTTTTAACTTCTTTCCAGCATCATAGCAGGAAGACAGTTGGTTTTTTTTTCAATCTTGTCACACAACAATGTCCACTTTTTCGGAACTCTCCCATTTGATTCACTAACACACAGGAGCAAAACAGTAAACATTAACTGACTAGGTTGCTTGTAGCCTGAAAGTTTGAATCTCAGGTGCCAAGGTTATGACCGTGAGCATAACTACTGGGTGACTGAGTATATCTGCAGACTGACCAAGTCATTTTTTTGCATCTTCTAAAATGCAGACATGTAAAAGTATTTTTAGACACTGGTCGATTCATTCCAATTTAGTTTCAACACTGAAGGGAAGTGCTGTAATGACAGTTATAGCGAGAGTAGGTTTTAGGTAGTTTAAGACAACAAAGCGAAAACACCTGACCTAGCAAAAGTAATAAACTAAAATAATAATTCTGTCAATATTTTCTTTGTTTTTAGATCAGTTCTTTTAATTTGTTTTTTAATTAGGGCCCTGCAACATGCCACAACACTTTTAACTTTTTAAATATTTACATCAGTCTCCAAAAGTCTCCAATAATACCAGAAAAAGCTGCTAGATTTGTCATTAGTCGCTTTAAAAAAGAAAGTTGCTAGAGGGGTCTGAAAACTTGCTAAATACAACGACAAAGTCAGTAAGTTGGCAGCAGTGGCGTTGACTGGTTGAGTCATGAAGATGTGCTGCCTCAGCCTCAGACATATTAAACTTCAGCTGGGGGACGTGGTTGTGAAAACATAATGGTGTAAGACTGTGGCGCAGACTGTCTTTAAAAAGAGGTGCAGAGTGTATTGATGCCAGTTATAGCCAGATGGTTACCACAACCTGCAGTCCAAAATACTGAGTGAAAATGTGAAATAAAATATCATGTTCTCAATTAAAAAAAAAAAATTCACAAATAATGTTAATTCAATTAATGGTGTCGATAACAAGTTTGATAGTATTTGTCTTAAATGAAAAATGCAAAATACATGTCAGTTTCCTGCACCTGTGTTAGGCGTGCATATGACCTCCAGAAAAGTTACCGAGTCTGACGTTCACAAGTTAAACCGCATGTTGACGTCCAGGTGGGGTCATGGTTAGACATCACAATAGCAGACCTGCTTTTCACGTCGGTCATGGACCGATGGACACAGTATAGCCATGATCTGCATGTCTATCAGACGTATAATGTTTAGTGGGTTGATTTTACCACAGAAATCTTCTGTTTGCTTTCAGACATCTTGACATTGACAGTACAGTCAAACCGTTAACATCCAGTCATGCAGCAGGGGAGACCTCACTGAACGCCTCTCATGGATGGCCCTCAGTCCAAGTTTAACTGCCCGATATTTAACCAGGAAAAGATGTAAAGTGATGAATGAATGTGCATTAGAGCAGGATGTGAGAAATAGAGGAGCAACTGATGGTCTGGTTCCACATGGAGGGACTCAGCAGTTCACTGGATGTGAAAAGATGTGGGATTCAAACACAGGAAGAAACAGAACAGTAGGAAAGAAAATCAAAAGAAAAGAAAGAGAAAATCTTGAGGGACAAAGGAAGATTTTAGACCAATGTTTGGTTCTCTAATGGTTGCAGACATGAAGCATTGCTGCTGAAGTGTAAACATGCTTTGGACACCACATGCTGACCAAACAACTTCATGTTGGACTCAACCTCTTCTTTCTGGTCTCTGCTTTCTCCAGGGGTCTGGACACGTTGAGGAAAAAGGGGAAAAGTCTGACTTTAAATCTTCCAATCGATTCAGTCAGTCTGAGTTTGCAGGATCTGATTGGCTACTTCCAGCCACCTGGTGATCACCTGGAGCATGAAGACAAGCAGAACCGACTGCGAGCTCTGAAGAACAGACAGAACCTCTTCCAGGAAGAGGTAGGATACATGTGTGTGAGGTTCTGCTGTTATGTGTGTCTGTCTTAATGGAAGTTTCCAGACTTTGGAGAACTCCACTTTTAGAGATTTAGATTTAAATCCATTAGAAATAATCTGACAACAGAGTTCAGCTGTCATGCTTAAGATGATTATTTCATATTGCCTCAACAGTAGATATGTTGCATTCACTTGAATGAAATGAAGAATACTTTACTAATCCCAGAGAAAAACGGCAATTCATTTGCAATAAAATTCAAGATATTAGAGATTTTTTATCATATGCGCAGCGTGAAAACAACAGTTTGTTTCATTATCATGTACAAAAGCAAAATATTTTCATCCATCCATCCATTTTCTGCCACTTATCCGGAGCAGGGAAACCCAGACTTCCCTCTCCCCGGCCACATTCACCAGTTCATCCTGAGGGATCCTGAGGTGTTCCCAGGCCAGCCGAGAGATGTAGTCCGTCCAGCGTGTCCTAGATCTTCCCCGGAAAACCTCACCAGGGAGGCGTCTAAGGAGGCATCCTGACCAGATGCCCGAGCCACCTCATCTGGCTTCTCTCAATGTGGAGGAGCAGTGACTCTGCTCTGAGCCCCTCCCGGATCACTGAGATTCTCATACTATCTCTAAGGGAGAGCCCGGCCACCCTGTGGAGAAAATTTCGGCCGCTTGTACACGCGATCTTGTTTTTTCGGTCACTACTTCAAGCTCATGACCATAGGTGAGGGTAGGAACCTAGGTCAACTGGTAAATTGAGTGCTTTGCCTTTTGGCTCAGCTCCTTCTTCACCACGACAGACCGATGCAGAGTCCGCATCACTGCAGACGCGGCACCGATCCGCCTGTTGATCTCCCGCTCCATCCTTCCCTCACTTGTGAACAAGACCCCAAGTTACGTGAATTCCTCCACTTGGGACAGTTATGAACAGAATCGGTGACAGAGGGCAGCCTTGGTGGAGTCCAACTCACACTGGAAATGATTCTGATTTACTGTCGGCAATGCGGACCAAGCTCTGACACCGGTCATACAGTGACCGGGCAGCTCATTTAAGCGGGTCCGGCACTCCACACTCCCAGGGTAACCCCCACAGGAGTCCCCGGGGGACACGGTTGAATGCCTTCTCCAAGTCCACAAAGCACATTTAGATTGGTTGGGCAAACTCCCATGCCCCCTCAAAGACCCCGAAGAGGGTGTAGAGCTGGTCCACTTTTCGAAGAGGGGGACCACCACCCCAGTCTGCCAGTCCAAGGGAACTGTCCC
This sequence comes from Melanotaenia duboulayi, assembly GCA_026261665.1. Taxonomy (NCBI): domain Eukaryota; kingdom Metazoa; phylum Chordata; class Actinopteri; order Atheriniformes; family Melanotaeniidae; genus Melanotaenia; species Melanotaenia duboulayi. Next base: position 28,591,109 of record CM047995.1, on the reverse strand, counting down.
CAGATGTCCACGCAATGCTGCAGAGGCGTGTCAGCCAAGACAGCCCTACAGCATCCACCCCCGAGGCCTTGCCACCAAGGAGCTTTTGAACCACCTCAGCCCCAGAGATGGGAGAGACAGCACCAGCTACCCCAGACCCTGCTTCCTCATCAGAAGACATGTTGGTGGGATTGAGAAGGTCTTCGAAGTATTCCCTCCACAACGTCCCGAGTCGAGGTCAGCAGCGCCCCATCCCTACTGTACATAGTGTTGACGGAGCACTGCTTTCCCCTCCTGAGCCGCCAGATGGTGGACCAGAATCTCCTCAAAGCCGTCCGGAAGTCATTCTCCATGGCCTCTCCAAACTCCTCCCATGCCCGAGTTTTTGTCTGACGACATGACTACAAAGTCAATCATCAAACTGCGGCCCAGAGTGTCCTGGTGCCAAGTTCACTTGTGGGCACTCTTATGTCTGAGCAAGGTGTTTGTTATAGACAATCCATGACGAGCACAGAAGTCCAATAACAAAACACCCCTCAGATTCAGATCAGGGAGGCCATTCCTCCCAATCATGCCCCTCCGGGTCTCGCAGTCATTGCCCATGTGAGCATTGAAGTCCCCTAGCAGAACGAGGGAGTCCCTGGAAGGAGTGCTCCCCTCCAAAGACTCCAGAAAGGGTGGGTACTCTGAACTGCTGCTTGGTGTAGAGGCACAAAAACAGTCAGGACCTGTTCCCCCACGTGAAGGCGGACGGAGGCTACCCTTTCGTCCACCGGGGTAAACCCCAACGTACAGGCGCCAAGTTGGGGGGCAATGACCATGCCCACACCTGCTTGGCGCATGGCACCAGTTCACCAGGTGAAAAAATATTTATAAACAGTATTACACAATGAAAAGAAGAAAATAGAGCAGTGTGAACTGGCAAATGAGTGTAAAGTGTCCAGTGTCCGCTGATGTTAGCTGTTAGCTAATGTTAACAAGAGTTAATTATCGTTAACAAGTGGTAGCTAAAGTTAACAAGTGCTAACTAATGTTAGCAAGCGTTAGCTAATAGAGGACATGCAAACAATAGAGAGCCAGTCAGTGTTTGGTTTTGTTCAGAAGTCTGATGGCCTGAGAAAAGAAACTGACCATCTTTTGGTCCTTGATTTTACACACCTGAAGTGTTTCCTTGAGGGGAGTGGTGTAGAGCATGTCTGCTGTGAGGGTGTGTGCCCTTTGATAATGCTGTGGGCTCTCCTGATAGCCCTGCTAGTGTAAATGTCCTGGAGAGATAGGAAGGTCACTCCTGAGGTGTTTTGTGCAGTTTTTATTGCATGTCGGATGCCTTCCTGTCCTGCAGGGAGCAGTTACTATGGCACACACTGATGACACTGATGAGCACACCCTCCTCTGTAGAAATTACCAAGGATTCTGGGAGGCATCCTAAATGTCCTTCCTAAGGGAGTACAGTTGTTTGTGTGTTTTCTTTAGGAGATCTCTGTTGTTGTGGGAAAGGTCAAATCACTGCTGATGTGTACAGAGAATGTCTCGGTAGTCCTCTCCACCACAGTCCCACCAATGGTGGAAATGTCGCACCTACCTTCTCTTCAGGTCCACAGTCATCATGTCACGAGGCAGGCTCTGTTGTATTTTTATTGAAGAATAAAAAAAGAGTTTATTTGAGTAAATGAGGTCATTTGACAACAAAAACTAAGTTTATTCTTTCACATGCAAGAAGTGAAAATCAAAATATTCATCCAAAGATCTGGGATTCTGTGCGATTCTGCAGAATGATCCTTTATATTTAAGCCTTCCTCCTTTTCATGTGGAGCTCCAAGCAGAGGACATCAACAGGAAAAATCCCAGCAAGGTTTTTGTTTTCAATTCAATTCAGACATTTTCATCTCAGCTTGGTAAAAGTTTCTTGTTAATTCAGAAAAGCGGAATGGTTCCCTCCTTATTCCATCGCTGGTGATGATAAAACCTTCCTGGGATGGATGGTGGGGGCTGGGAATGATGCTGGGAATGATGATAGGAATGATGCTGAGAATGATGATGGAAATGATGCTGGGAATGATGCTAGGAATGATGCCAGGAATGATGCTGGGAACGATAATAGGGGTGATGCTGGGAATGATGTGGGAAGTCATGCTGGGGATAATGTTGGGGATTAATGAAATCCAGTAGTGAAAGAAATTATAATTTTCTCAGAAAAAGAAGCTGATTTGGGCATGTAAGTGCCTTGTCATAGCTGTAAACACTAAAGATCATTTATCCTCCTTATTTCGGAAGTCTAGCCTTAGAATGTTCGTCATCGGTTGTCAGAAACAGTTATTACATGTGCAATTTTAAAAATGTAATCTCGCAGAAAAAAGCTGATTGGAAGGAAGCAGCACATGAAATCTTTCAGGACACACTTGAGTTCTGGTCTGGTTGGTTCTGATGGGTGTGATGGCTTTTTGATTCTGATGGTTCTGGGGTTTTCTTTGGCTCTGTTGGTTCTGGCGTTTTCTTTGGTTCTTTGGTTCTGATGGTACTGGTGTTTTCTTTGGTTCTGTATGTTCTGATGATTCTGGTGTTTTCTTTGGTTTTGATGATTCTGGTGTTTTCTTTTGTTCTGATGGTTTTGATGGTTCTGGTGTCTGGTTCTGATGGTTCTAATGGTTCTAGTGTTTTCTTTTGTTCTGATGGTTCTGATGATTTTGGTGTTTTTTTTGGTTCTGATGCTTTTGGTGTTTTCATTGGCTTTGAGAGGTTCTGATGGTTCTGGTGTTTTCCTTGTTCCTGATGGTTCTGATGATTCTGGTGTTTTCATTGGTTCTGATGGTTCTGGTGTGTTCTTTGGTTCTGATGGTTGTAATGGTTCTCGTGTTTTCTTTGGTTGTGATGATTTTGGTGTTTTCTTTGGTTCTTATGGATTTGATTGTTCTGGTGTTTTCTTTGGTTCTGTTAGTTTAGATGATTCCGGTGTTTTCTTTTGTTCTTATTGTTGTTATGGTTCTGGTGTTTTTCTTTGTCCTAATGGTTCTGATGATGCTGATGATTCTGGTGTGTTCTTTGGTTCTGATGGTTGTGATGGTTTTTGTGTTTTCTTCGGTCCTGATGGTTCTGATGATTCTGGTGTTTTCTTTGGCTCTGTTGGTTCTGGTGTTTCCTGTGGTTCTTATGATTCTGGCGTTTTCTTCGGTTGTGAAGGTTCTGATGGTTTTGGTGTTTTCTTTGGTTCTGTATGTTCTGATAGTTTTGGTGTTTTCTTTGGTTCTGTATGTTCTGATGGTTCTGGTGTTTTCTTTGGTTCTGATGGTTCTGGTGTTTTCTTTCATCTTGATGGTTCTGATGATTCTGGCATTTTCTTTGGTTTTATGTATTTTATGGTTCTGGTGTTTTCTTTGGTTCTGTTGGTTCTGATGATTCTGGTGTTTTATTTTTTCTGATGGTTCTGAAGGTTCTGGTGTTTTCTTTGGTTCTGTTGGTTCTGATGATTCTGGTGTTTTATTTTTTTCTGATGGTTCTAAAGGTTCTGGTGTTTTCTTTGGTCCTGATGATTCTGATGTTTCTGGTATTTTCTTTGGTTATGATGGTTCTGGTGTTTTCGTCGTCTCCTCTGTCTACTGCGACACCTTTTTTTCTGCATCCAAACACATGCATGTTAGGTCAACTGGTCTCTCTAAATTCTCCCTAGGAGTGAGTGTGAGTGGTTGTTTGTCTCCCTGTGTTTGCCCTGCGATGGACTGGAGACCTGTCCAGGTGTACCAGCCTCTCACCTGCTAATTGTTGGGTTAGGCTCCAGCTTCCCTGAAACCTTGAATTGGAGTAAGAGGTATAGAAAATGAATGACTGAATGAATGAATGAATGAATGAATGAATGAATGAATGAATGAATGAATGAATGAATGAATGAATGAATGATATTGGACAATGTAACAATCTCTGTCTTTGTAAAATTTCTACAGATCTCAAGTCGATGATGTGACCCAGGGGGCATATAGATTGTAAACAGGGTAGGATAAGGACAGACCCCCGAGGAACCCCACAGGTGACATCGCAACTCCTTGATTTTAAACCTTCCAGGTGTTCCTGGATGGAGCTGGTTTGTGTCATTACAGGGCCATGTATGCTCCACACTAAAGACGGTTGCGGAGCCTTTTGTCCATCTTCTTTGTCTTTGTCCTTAATGCGTAATTTGGTTCATTTCCAGAGAGCTTGCAGATGCGTAGCCTGAGCAAACAGAGCAGTACCACTGGAAACTATGTGGACAGTGTTGAGCAGGATAGCTGACCAGAAAAAGGGGAGGAAGCCACAATTATTTAATGGCTTCACAGACCCCCATCGTCTACTGCGCTGCCGCTTTTTATGTCTTTCTCAGCGTGTACATCATCATAGTTTATTTTCTGAAATGATGCCAGAACTCAGTAGTGAACTGTGTACTGCCCTCTGGTGGGTGTATTAGCTAACAACCATGACAATGTAAAGGATGCATGAGCTGGGATATCCTTGCTGTTAGTGATACGTTGCTGCGAGGTAACGTGTTGCAGTATTGACTTGATAACTAGCGGCGCTCACGTGAACAAGAGCTTGAACATGACAGAGGTAAACACAATCACAGGTAGTTCTGAAGACCATCTCTGGGACAGTGATAAACATTCATAGAACAAATTGGAAGTGTTTTGGGGGTTGATGCCCTAGAAATACAGTGTATTCTACAATCAATTATCAGACACTTTTATCAAGAGCAACTTACATCTGAGAGGAAGAACAACACAAATAGAATTCAACCAGACTGCTGTGAGTCCAGGTGAACCCTGGTGCTGTCATGTAGTGCTAGAGGCTTTTTTTTCTCCTTCCCTTCCTAAAACAGCCCTTTGTTTAATCACGAGATCATGATTTCAGTCATTCATTCACTGTCATTTATCGGATGCTTTAATTCAAAGCGATGGTTAGGCAATAGCGGTAAGGGTCTTGCCCAAGGACCCAGCTGGAAGGTGTTAATATTCGTCTCCTGGAGGATTTGGACTCCCACATGAGAGACTGATGCTCTACCAATGGAGTTATCCAGCCAACACATGCATAACTTCATCTTGGATGTAAGTGCACACAGCTTATTCAGTGCTGAGTTGAGCCAAAGAGCTGCACAAAACTTTTTAACTGTTTCCGACAGATTGACATTTTCCCTCTTTCAAAGTAAAGCGTAAAGTGTTGTGTATTGCCTGTAGTGGTGACCCCCAGTATGGAGCATTTTGGCTGCACCATTCTTTCATTGTTTGCATCAAGTATTTACACAAATGTAATGGAACGTTGACATGTACGCTTGCATTCATAGCAAGTGTATCCCAAACCTATGAGGACAGTTACGTTTAAATGGACGTACCTATCTACGTACATAAAGAAAGCATAAATTGGCCTTAACTGCTGGATCACAGTAAACAGATCAGGTCAAGTCCAGGTCGAGTTTTCACCTGATTCATTTTCTCAGAGCTTTCTGAGGCACTAAACTGACCCGTATGTGTCTGCAGGGGATGATCAGCCTGGTTCTGGAGTGTATTGATCGTCTTCATGTGTACAGCAGCGCAGCTCATTTTGCTGAGGTGGTTGGAAGAGAAGCTGCAGAGGCCTGGAGCTCCATCCTCAACTCCCTGTATCAGCTACTTGGTAGACATGCACACACAAAAACACAGTTTTATCTCTGCTTTTATTCCCGTTAATGTTGTGTTTCTTCCTCCAGCTGCTCTCATCAGAGGAAACAGGAAGAACTGTGCCCAGTTTTCTGGTTCGTTGGACTGGTTGATCAGCAGACTGGAGCAGCTGGAAGCCTCCTCAGGTGGGTCGACACAGGAGAACAACTTTTATAATAGGATTATAATTGGAAAACAACTGTGGGTCCCCAACAAGGTCCTCACTGCTCCCCAGGCGCTGGAATCTTGTAGCCTTCTGCATCCTAGCACATAGGATGGTTTAAATGCAGAGAATTAAGAAAGCTGGAATTAAAAAAGTAGAATAAATTAATAAATTTAATTAAATTACAGGTGGTGCAAAGAAAGCATTAAAAGTAGCAAAAGGCAGCAAAAAATTACAAAAAATTTAATAAAATCATAAATTACATTAAAATGATGAAAACCAGATCCCCGTGTGATCAGATTTCAAAGTGCAGATTTTGTGCATAGATTTATACGTTTGGTGAAACTTTCATTTCCACTGGCAGCATGACAGCTCAATGCTGCTTCTGGTATGGTCTGGATCCTGGTCTGGATTCTGGTCTGGACCCTGGTCTGGACGCTGGTCTGGATCCTGGTCTGGACTCTGGTCTGGATGCTGGTCTGGACGCTGGTCTGGACGCTTGTCTGGACTCGGGTCTGGACGCTGGTCTGGATGCTGGTCTGGATCCTGGTCTGGACTCGGGTCTGGACTCTGGTCTGGACGCTGGTCTGGACGCTGGTCTGGACGCTGGTCTGGATCCCGGTCTGGACGCTGGTCTGGACA
>CM047995.1:28517683-28530338 GCA_026261665.1 Melanotaenia duboulayi | reverse complement strand
GGTATTAGAGGAGCTGTTCTGCGCTGGTTCTAGTCTTACCTGTCAGACTGGTCATTTTGTGTTCACCTTGAGGAGTTTGCCTCAGCTACTGCCCCTCTCAGTTATGGGGTCCCACAGGGGTCCATTTTGGGTCCACTGCTTTTTTCCCTGTATATGCTGCCCTTGGGGTCTATTTTTCAGAAGCACAATATTGCCTACCATTGCTTTGCTGATAATGTTCAGATCTACATCCCCTTAAAACCTGAGGGGGATTCTCTGACTAACTATAGATAGATTCCATAGATGGACTCATTTTCCACGTTTCCTGTGTAGCATGGACTTATAGAAGGCAGCCTCCATCACTATATCTACCTTGTCTTTCAAGCTGGTCTTCGTGGGTTTTCTATGGTCTCAGATGTAGAGGCAGCAACCATGATAACCACAAAAACAGTATAGAAATATATGGTGTTTGAGAATGTGTAAATTGAAAATAGGAATTAATTAAGTAGTCCTAAAAATTAGTAAAGTAGTCATAGGAATGGGTAAGATAGTCATAGGAATGAGTAAATAAATCCTAGGAATAAGTGAAGTAGTCCTACAAAAAATATCTAGGAATGAGTAAAATCATCCTAAGCATTAGTAAAGTAGCCATAGGAATGTTTAAAGTAGTCCCAGAATTTAGTAAAGTAATCCAAGGAAAGAGTAAGGTAATCCTTGGAATAAATAAAGTAATCCTATGAAGGAGTGAAGTAGTGAGCAAAGTAATCCTAGGAATAAGCAAAGTAGTCCTTCAAATTAGTAAAGTAGTCCAAGCAATGAGTAATGTAGCCCTAAGTATGAATAATGTACTCAGGAATGAGTAATGTAGTCCTAAGAATGAGTAAATTACTCCTATAAATTAGTAAATTAGTCCTATGAATGAGTAAAACAATTCACAATATGAGTAAAGTATTCCTAGAAATAAGAAAAATAGTGCTAGGTCTGAGTAAAGTACTCCTAGGAATTAACAAAGTAGTCCTGGGGATGAGTGAAGTAATCCTAGGAATGAGTACAGTATTCCTTTGAATGAGTAAACTAGACATGGGAATGATTAAAGAAATCCTAGAAATTAGTAAAGTAACCCTAGGAATGATTGAATTAGTCCCTTGAATGAGTAAAGTAGTCCTAGGGATTTAGCTAAGTAGTCCCAGTAGTCCCACTGACTAACTCATTCTTTAGAGTGAGTAAAGTAGTCCTAGGGATGAGTAAAGTAAAAAGAGTAAAAATCATTCTGCTCATCAAAGCATGCATCTGAAACACTTTTTACCTGCTTGTAAATGGAAAAGTAACTAGAATCATCTGTAAGAATTTCCTGCTGTGTCATGTACATGTGTAAACTTTGTTTTGTCCAGGTTTCAGCATCCAGAGTGAATGACAGACATGGCTGGCTGGTCCAGTGTAATGAACCTCTTCAATTCATGTCTCTCCACATACCTGAAGAAAACAGGTAGTGTATTCATACAAATACGCATACTCTTGCATTAACATAATTTCTTATACAGTGTCTCTGTCTGTATGATGTCCAGGTCAGTCGATATCTTGGAGCTTTCAGAGCAGAAGGACCTGTTAAAGTTTCACTACCACACCCTCAGATTGTATTCTGCTATCTGTGCTCTGGGAAACAACCGGGTGGCTCATGCTCTCTGTTCCCATGTTGATGAGGCGCAGCTCCTGCAGGCCATAGAGAATAAATACATGCCAGGTAACACACACATCCATCATATCAGCTGTCCCTGGTAACAGTTTGCAGTCACAGCCTAACCTTCTCAAAAATCTGTATCAATGTGCTAGACATAGTTCATCTGCAGCCTTTATATCCAGTTTAATTCCAATCCAGCCCCTGAATATGTTAAACATTTTACATTTCAGATGCTTGCCCACTCAGCGGTACGAATTTAAGAGGAGTTATGTTTATTAGATCAATCGAATAATGAAGTAATTTTTTACTGAAACAACTAAATATTTTAATGATGTGATAGAGAGAAGCAAAAACACTCAACTTACATCTCCACTCGGCAGCATAAAGCCGCGTATCTTTAGGAGCCACGGCGACATAAAGCCGCGTATCATTAGGAGCCACGGCGACATAAAGCCGCGTATCTTTAGGAGCCATGGCTTTATGTCGCAGCGTATCTTTAGGAGCCGCGGCGACATAAAGCTGCGTATCTTTAGGAGCCATGGCTTTATGTCGCAGCGGATCTTTAGGAGCCGCGGCGACATAAAGCTGCGTATCTTTAGGAGCCATGGCTTTATGTCGCAGCGGATCTTTAGGAGCCGCGGCGACATAAAGCTGCGTATCTTTAGGAGCCATGGCTTTATGTCGCAGCGGATCTTTAGGAGCCGCGGCGACATAAAGCTGCGTATCTTTAGGAGCCATGGCTTTATGTCGCAGCGGATCTTTAGGAGCCGCGGCGACATAAAGCTGCGTATCTTTAGGAGCCATGGCTTTATGTCGCAGCGGATCTTTAGGAGCCGCGGCGACATAAAGCTGCGTATCTTTAGGAGCCATGGCTTTATGTCGCAGCGGATCTTTAGGAGCCGCGGCGACATAAAGCTGCGTATCTTTAGGAGCCATGGCTTTATGTCGCAGCGGATCTTTAGGAGCCGCGGCGACATAAAGCTGCGTATCTTTAGGAGCCATGGCTTTATGTCGCAGCGGATCTTTAGGAGCCGCGGCGACATAAAGCTGCGTATCTTTAGGAGCCATGGCTTTATGTCGCAGCGGATCTTTAGGAGCCGCGGCGACATAAAGCTGCGTATCTTTAGGAGCCATGGCTTTATGTCGCAGCGGATCTTTAGGAGCCGCGGCGACATAAAGCTGCGTATCTTTAGGAGCCATGGCTTTATGTCGCAGCGGATCTTTAGGAGCCGCGGCGACATAAAGCTGCGTATCTTTAGGAGCCATGGCTTTATGTCGCAGCGGATCTTTAGGAGCCGCGGCGACATAAAGCTGCGTATCTTTAGGAGCCATGGCTTTATGTCGCAGCGGATCTTTAGGAGCCGCGGCGACATAAAGCTGCGTATCTTTAGGAGCCATGGCTTTATGTCGCAGCGGATCTTTAGGAGCCGCGGCGACATAAAGCTGCGTATCTTTAGGAGCCATGGCTTTATGTCGCAGCGGATCTTTAGGAGCCGCGGCGACATAAAGCTGCGTATCTTTAGGAGCCATGGCTTTATGTCGCAGCGGATCTTTAGGAGCCGCGGCGACATAAAGCTGCGTATCTTTAGGAGCCATGGCTTTATGTCGCAGCGGATCTTTAGGAGCCGCGGCGACATAAAGCTGCGTATCTTTAGGAGCCATGGCTTTATGTCGCAGCGGATCTTTAGGAGCCGCGGCGACATAAAGCTGCGTATCTTTAGGAGCCATGGCTTTATGTCGCAGCGGATCTTTAGGAGCCGCGGCGACATAAAGCTGCGTATCTTTAGGAGCCATGGCTTTATGTCGCAGCGGATCTTTAGGAGCCGCGGCGACATAAAGCTGCGTATCTTTAGGAGCCATGGCTTTATGTCGCAGCGGATCTTTAGGAGCCGCGGCGACATAAAGCTGCGTATCTTTAGGAGCCATGGCTTTATGTCGCAGCGGATCTTTAGGAGCCGCGGCGACATAAAGCTGCGTATCTTTAGGAGCCATGGCTTTATGTCGCAGCGGATCTTTAGGAGCCGCGGCGACATAAAGCTGCGTATCTTTAGGAGCCATGGCTTTATGTCGCAGCGGATCTTTAGGAGCCGCGGCGACATAAAGCTGCGTATCTTTAGGAGCCATGGCTTTATGTCGCAGCGGATCTTTAGGAGCCGCGGCGACATAAAGCTGCGTATCTTTAGGAGCCATGGCTTTATGTCGCAGCGGATCTTTAGGAGCCGCGGCGACATAAAGCTGCGTATCTTTAGGAGCCATGGCTTTATGTCGCAGCGGATCTTTAGGAGCCGCGGCGACATAAAGCTGCGTATCTTTAGGAGCCATGGCTTTATGTCGCAGCGGATCTTTAGGAGCCGCGGCGACATAAAGCTGCGTATCTTTAGGAGCCATGGCTTTATGTCGCAGCGGATCTTTAGGAGCCGCGGCGACATAAAGCTGCGTATCTTTAGGAGCCATGGCTTTATGTCGCAGCGGATCTTTAGGAGCCGCGGCGACATAAAGCTGCGTATCTTTAGGAGCCATGGCTTTATGTCGCAGCGGATCTTTAGGAGCCGCGGCGACATAAAGCTGCGTATCTTTAGGAGCCATGGCTTTATGTCGCAGCGGATCTTTAGGAGCCGCGGCGACATAAAGCTGCGTATCTTTAGGAGCCATGGCTTTATGTCGCAGCGGATCTTTAGGAGCCGCGGCGACATAAAGCTGCGTATCTTTAGGAGCCATGGCTTTATGTCGCAGCGGATCTTTAGGAGCCGCGGCGACATAAAGCTGCGTATCTTTAGGAGCCATGGCTTTATGTCGCAGCGGATCTTTAGGAGCCGCGGCGACATAAAGCTGCGTATCTTTAGGAGCCATGGCTTTATGTCGCAGCGGATCTTTAGGAGCCGCGGCGACATAAAGCTGCGTATCTTTAGGAGCCATGGCTTTATGTCGCAGCGGATCTTTAGGAGCCGCGGCGACATAAAGCTGCGTATCTTTAGGAGCCATGGCTTTATGTCGCAGCGGATCTTTAGGAGCCGCGGCGACATAAAGCTGCGTATCTTTAGGAGCCATGGCTTTATGTCGCAGCGGATCTTTAGGAGCCGCGGCGACATAAAGCTGCGTATCTTTAGGAGCCATGGCTTTATGTCGCAGCGGATCTTTAGGAGCCGCGGCGACATAAAGCTGCGTATCTTTAGGAGCCATGGCTTTATGTCGCAGCGGATCTTTAGGAGCCGCGGCGACATAAAGCTGCGTATCTTTAGGAGCCATGGCTTTATGTCGCAGCGGATCTTTAGGAGCCGCGGCGACATAAAGCTGCGTATCTTTAGGAGCCATGGCTTTATGTCGCAGCGGATCTTTAGGAGCCGCGGCGACATAAAGCTGCGTATCTTTAGGAGCCATGGCTTTATGTCGCAGCGGATCTTTAGGAGCCGCGGCGACATAAAGCTGCGTATCTTTAGGAGCCATGGCTTTATGTCGCAGCGGATCTTTAGGAGCCGCGGCGACATAAAGCTGCGTATCTTTAGGAGCCATGGCTTTATGTCGCAGCGGATCTTTAGGAGCCGCGGCGACATAAAGCTGCGTATCTTTAGGAGCCATGGCTTTATGTCGCAGCGGATCTTTAGGAGCCGCGGCGACATAAAGCTGCGTATCTTTAGGAGCCATGGCTTTATGTCGCAGCGGATCTTTAGGAGCCGCGGCGACATAAAGCTGCGTATCTTTAGGAGCCATGGCTTTATGTCGCAGCGGATCTTTAGGAGCCGCGGCGACATAAAGCTGCGTATCTTTAGGAGCCATGGCTTTATGTCGCAGCGGATCTTTAGGAGCCGCGGCGACATAAAGCTGCGTATCTTTAGGAGCCATGGCTTTATGTCGCAGCGGATCTTTAGGAGCCGCGGCGACATAAAGCTGCGTATCTTTAGGAGCCATGGCTTTATGTCGCAGCGGATCTTTAGGAGCCGCGGCGACATAAAGCTGCGTATCTTTAGGAGCCATGGCTTTATGTCGCAGCGGATCTTTAGGAGCCGCGGCGACATAAAGCTGCGTATCTTTAGGAGCCATGGCTTTATGTCGCAGCGGATCTTTAGGAGCCGCGGCGACATAAAGCTGCGTATCTTTAGGAGCCATGGCTTTATGTCGCAGCGGATCTTTAGGAGCCGCGGCGACATAAAGCTGCGTATCTTTAGGAGCCATGGCTTTATGTCGCAGCGGATCTTTAGGAGCCGCGGCGACATAAAGCTGCGTATCTTTAGGAGCCATGGCTTTATGTCGCAGCGGATCTTTAGGAGCCGCGGCGACATAAAGCTGCGTATCTTTAGGAGCCATGGCTTTATGTCGCAGCGGATCTTTAGGAGCCGCGGCGACATAAAGCTGCGTATCTTTAGGAGCCATGGCTTTATGTCGCAGCGGATCTTTAGGAGCCGCGGCGACATAAAGCTGCGTATCTTTAGGAGCCATGGCTTTATGTCGCAGCGGATCTTTAGGAGCCGCGGCGACATAAAGCTGCGTATCTTTAGGAGCCATGGCTTTATGTCGCAGCGGATCTTTAGGAGCCGCGGCGACATAAAGCTGCGTATCTTTAGGAGCCATGGCTTTATGTCGCAGCGGATCTTTAGGAGCCGCGGCGACATAAAGCTGCGTATCTTTAGGAGCCATGGCTTTATGTCGCAGCGGATCTTTAGGAGCCGCGGCGACATAAAGCTGCGTATCTTTAGGAGCCATGGCTTTATGTCGCAGCGGATCTTTAGGAGCCGCGGCGACATAAAGCTGCGTATCTTTAGGAGCCATGGCTTTATGTCGCAGCGGATCTTTAGGAGCCGCGGCGACATAAAGCTGCGTATCTTTAGGAGCCACAGCAACATGAAGCCGCGTATCATTAGGAGTGACAGTAGCATAAAGCCGCAAATCAGGAAGCATGTTAGCATTGCCAGGGCAGCATAAAGCCGCAAATTATTAGGAGTCACTGACATAAAACCACGTATCACTTAGAGCCATGGCGGTATGAATTGTGGATTACCTTAAAACATGGCAATATTAACATAGTTATACAGGTGATGTTATATGCACACTGGGAGAATACGGTGTTAGGTAGATGATAGCGTTGACAACACCATTTACTAAACTGCAGATGATGTCCTGTCTGGTTGGAGGTTGAATATCAAAGAATCAAAAAATGTTTCTTTGAAGCCACAAAAATATTCAGTCTGAAAAATTGAAGTTTCCACATCCACGTGAAAATTTGCAAAAGCATTAATATTCACACATTTAGTCATTTTCATGCTTGAAACTATTACTGTGCAAACAAAACCTGAAATACGCATGCAGGCATGGCCTGATGTTCACCAATCACATGGAGTTTTGAGACCTGCAGGATGACCCGGTTTTCCTCCAGGAGGAGCTGTGAGATATGAGGGCAGAACTCAACATGCACACTGATCTTTGTGGTCCATGCGCGTCAGGCTGTTTGTGTACCTGTATTTAAAATGAAATTATATTTTAGGTGTAGATAAAGTTGGTTCATTACTCAAATCATAAACTCTCTGTCCACAACCTACAGGTCTGCTTCGTGCCGGCTACTACGACCTCCTCATCGACATCCATCTGAACAGCTACGCCACTGCTCGGCTGATGATGAATAATGAGTACATCGTGCCCATGACAGATGAAACTAAAAGCATCACCTTGTTTCCAGATGAGAAGAAGAAACACGGCCTGCCGGGCATTGGACTGAGCACCTCCCTGAGGCCCAGGATGCACTTTTCATCTCCCAGTTTTGTGAGAGTAACTGGATCGCTGTGTCGCAACAACGGCAACAATGGATCTGGAAACTGCTTCCAGTACAGTCCAGAATTCCCTCTGGACACACTAAAAGTTAAAACCATTGAGATGCTGACAGAGGCAGTGCAGGAGGGCAGCATGCACGTACGAGATCCAATTGGAGGCAGCACAGAGTTTCTCTTTGTCCCCCTCATCAAGCTCTTCTATACCATGCTCATCATGGGAGTTTTCCAAAACGGAGATCTGAAAAACATCCTCAGACTGATTGAACCTTCTGTTTTCTCTGAAGAAAGAGATGGACTAGAGGAGAGTCACGTGGAGCCTGAGGTGGTGAAGAAAGTGGAAACAGGAGGTGGAGAGGATGATGAGAGGAACCTTCCCAAAGAAGGATTGTTACAGATGAAGCTAGCCGAACCTGTGAAGCTGCAGGTGATGCTCAGAACATTCTACCATAGAAAAGTCCGATTGTTCATTTTGATTTTGATAAAAGTAGCACAGCTGTCTGCTGTATTTGTGATATGTTATGTTGTCATTCTGAATTTATCCATTTAGGTTGGTGTAGAAGTTACACAACAAGTACATAACCCTCATCGGTCCGGGCATGACGGAGCAAAATGAAATGACTTTAGCTTTTACAAACTGTTTATTAACAACTGATTAAACTGTATTTTAGAAAGTGGTTGATACAAATACCAAAAAAGATGTTTTAAAAAACAAATCAGATAGCTTCACCCTTAAAACTTAGTTGGATCTCCCTGAGGTCTATCTCTTAAATCATCATCAGAGTCTCAGGAGCACTGGTGTTTAGCTCTGTAAGGTAAACTGTGATGGATATTTTACCCTTTAGGTGAGCTAAAGAAGATTTCTATCCCGTCCAGGAGGTTTACAATCCAGCCACTAAATATAGTTTTATTTAGAGACTCTATCTGGTAAATCCACCATGACCCATGATAACAGGATTATTTATCACATTTCACCATAAAAACATCACCATCACTACTATGTTGCTAAAGCCCTGTTTCCACCGACGGAGGTGGGTCAGGACGAATTTTTTAGTTTTTTAAAGGCATGAAAACTGGGAAGGGTACCCTAGTATCCGACCCAACCCATCCTACTTTGTTGGGATACCAGTCTAACTGACCAGACCTGAAAGGTGGAGTTTGAGACGCTGCTGTCTGTTGATTGGTTGAGAAAAAAGTCACTTCCTGTTCAACCTGGCATAAAAACAAAGCAGGAAGGTTCCTTGCTTAGAGCAACAGACTTTCTTTTTGTTGATTTAATCTCTGTTTCAAAATGACTTTAAGAAGCACCACCAAGAAGAAAGATCACAAACTGTTGGATGATGCCATTCTCCTCATTTGTTACTGAGTTGAGTTCTGGTTCTACTCTAAAATTTCTCATGACTGTCCAGTGAGAAACTTGACAGTCTTGACTGAGGACTTGACTGAGGACTGGAGAGTCGGAGATGTAATCATTAAACTAGCTGCAGCTACCTTCCAACAGCAACTGTCTATAATTTTTCTATTTGTGGAAAATCTTTCTCTCTGTAGAATGATGGTTAGTCTCCAGATGGTCTGGAAATGACCTGATAAGCTTCCCATTGAGCAGATAATTGCTGATGTCTGCCCTCCATAGCATTATGGTAACACACCTGAATTCGGCAGACAGAGTAGCTCACGCTGATGATGATCTCTTTAGTTTGTACTGAGTTATGTACTAGTTGGACCAGGATTCATGTTCTGGCCCTGACAGTGGGTGTGCTTAGTTTTGACCATGATTATATGCCACCTGGTCTATGTGTTTGCAGATGTGCCATGTTCTACAGTACCTGTGTGACTGCCAGGTGCGCCACCGTATCGAGGCGGTGGTGGCCTTTTCTGATGACTTTGTGGCTTGTCTTCAAGACAACCAACGGTTCCGCTACAATGAGGTGATGCTGGCGCTCAACATGTCTGCAGCCCTCACTGCCAAGAAGACCAAAGAGTTCAGATCTCCTCCACAGGAACAGGTAGGGCCACCACAGAAGAAGTATCATTCTGGCCAGCTGGACAGAGTACCCCAGGGAATATAACTTTAATCCTACATATTAATACTAAGTATATTTCTAATGATGTTTAAGTTAAAGTCATCCGAGAAGACATTCCTTAAGTTTTGTCTGATTAGGTTTTGTGTCGGACTACAACTGGTTCTGGTTGTCTTCATCTTCTTTAACCCTAAGTTATTGATGAGTAATTATTGGTGTTTTTGACATTTTAAAGTGTTTCAGCCTCAAACAGATTTTTTTTTAAATCAGGACGCCGTAGTCAGTAAATATGTGGCTATGCATCACCATGGTAACACTTATCACCTCTCTTAGCTGCTACTGGGCAAACGGTGGGCCATACTCTGGACCTGTCAGCTGTCAGTCCATCACAAACAAGACAAAACAACTGTGCATGCTTACACCAGCTGCTGAAGTCAATTTAGAACCATCAGTTCACCCATTGGACATATTTTTGTACTGTGAGGGGAAACTGGAGAACCTGACACAACCCATGAATTCATGTGGAGAAGTATATGATGACTAAACACCATCCCGCTGTGCAGTTCATCTGAAATATCCTTCACATTCAAGATTCAAGATTGTTTATTTGTCATATGCAGGTTTAATAATGAGGTCAACAATGCAATGAAATGTTTAGGATAAGAAGAACTGTTTGACTTGCTGGATAATCAAGTAGCACTTGTAGAATGCAATAATAGTACGTGGTAAAAAAAAGAGTTTGAAAAAATACAAGAGAAAAAAAAAGATAGTTAAAATTGTAATAAAATAATAAAATAAAATAAAATACAAGGTGCAGGAGGACTAAATAAGGTGTGAGTAGAGTATTTGACAGGTGGTAATATTGCTTCAAATGAATTTTGTATTGTCCTCATAGTATAGTATGGAATGTGGGTTGTGGAATAAGTAGCATTGACAGTGAGGTAGTGACATACATGATACATTCATATAGTGCAGCAGCAGTAAACATATTATGCATCACAAAAGTAGTTTAGTGCAGTATTATTGAGAGTTCAGTATTATCATGTGTATTATCAAGAGTTCAGTAGTCTGACAGCTTGGGGGTAGTAACTGTCTTTGAGTCTTTTAGTGCGTGCTGGCAGACTCCTGTATCGTCTACCAGAGGGCAGCAGACAGAGAAGTCCTCGTGCTGGATGAGTATAGTCCTTAGTGATGCTGTGTGCTTTACACAGACACCTGCTGTGGTAAATTTTCTGGCTGGAGGGGAGACTGCTGCCGGTGATGTTGTCTGCCGCTTGCACCACCCTCTGTAGTGCTTTTTGGCTCTGAGTGGTGCAGTTCCCATACCACACTGTGGAGCACAAACTTCCTTAACTAGAGGAAGTAGAGTCTTTGTCGGGCTTTTTTTTTACCATAGTGTCTGTATGTCATGTCCAGGACAAATCCTCAGTGATGTGTACGCCGAGGAACTTGAAGCTGCTGACCTTCTCCACCTCAACGTTGTTGATGTGGATGGGGGGGTGCTGGTCTACATGCCGTCTCCTGAAGTCCACTATCATCTCCTTAGTTTTGCTGACGTTTAAAGAGAGGTTACTTTCCTGACACCAGCTGGTCAGTGATTTCGCCTCATCTCTGTATACACTCTCATTGTTGTTGGTGATGAGGCCTAGGATGGTGGTGTCGTCGGCAAACTTGAGGATGCTGTTGGAGCTGTGCCTGGCGGTACAGTCGTGAGTGAACAGGGAGTACAGGAGTGGGCTGAGAACACAGCCCTGTGGTGTACCAGTGCTGAGGACAAGTGTGGAGGAGAGTTGACTGCCGATTCTTACCGCCTGTGGTCTGTTACTGAGGAAGTCCCATATCCAGCAGCAGATAGACTTCTATCTTCTCCAGGCCCAGGGTGGTGAACTTTGAGACCAGTTTAGAGGCGGTTCTGGTGTTGAATGCTGAGCTGTAGTCAATGAAAAGCATTCTCACATACGTGTTTCCCCTCTCCAGGTGGTTGAGAGAGGTGTGGACTGCTAGAGCAATGGCCTTGTCTCAAGACCTCATTGCTCTATAGGCAAACTGCAGGGGTCCAGGGTAAACATCCCAGTTGGTCAGCACAGGCTCTCAGCACCCGACCAGGGATGTCGTCGGGCCCTGGTGCTTTGCGGGGGTTTACTTTTTTGAGCGCCTGTTTCGCTGTAGCCGTGTCTATAGAGAGTACGGTGTCCTCACTGTCCACATGTGGATTGGTGACGGGCGTGGTGTTGTCTGCATCAAACCAGGCATAGAAGGTGTTGAGTTCATCCAGAAATGATGTGCTGGGCAGCTCTACCTGCCTGCTCCTCCCATGTACTCGGTGATACAGCGTAGTCCATGCCACACGCATCTCAGTTCGTTGCTTTGTTCGGCAGACTCCACTTTCTCTCTGTATACCTTCTGGGAGGTCCCGATGGTCCTTCTGAAGTCATACTTAGCTGCTTTGTAGGCATCAGGGTCTCCTGAGTTAAAGGCAGCGGTGCGAGATCTGAGTTTAGCATGCACCTCTGGTTCAGCCCATGGTTTCTGATTAGGGTAAGTGTAGATGTAGGTTTTGGGCACAGCTTCATCAATGCACTTTCCTATGTAGCCTACGACAGAGTCTGTGTACGCATTGATATTGTCGTAGATAAGGTCCTGATGAATTCCTGATTATGCTGACCAGAGCCACTGCACCTGTTATGACATTATACAACTGATGTATTAATATTTCCACAATATCACCATCCGCTGCCTCTGCAAACATCTGCCAGTCCGTTGTTTCAAAGCAGTCCTGTAGCACCTCATCAGCCATACTGCTCCATTTGTAGATCTACCTGGGAACTGGTTTTTCCAGTTTGAGCCTTTGTTTGTATGCAGGCAGCAGCAAAATCGCACTATGGTCAGATTTATCAAAGGCTGGGCGGAGGAGGGGTTTGCAACTTTAAATGGAGTATAACAGAGATCCAGAGTCTGCTCTCCCTTGGTGGGGAGAGATATTTGTTGGTGATATTTGGGTAAAGCCTTTTTCGTGTTAGCTCTATTAAAATCCCCCAAAACAATGAAAGTGGCATCAGGGTGTGAGTTTTCAAGTCTGTTCATAATCCCATACAGGAGTGATTGCGTTTTTACAACTGAGCTGAATTCTCTAGGCAGATAAAAGGGTGTAATTAAATGGTTAGCAACTCCAGAGCTGGAGTGCAGTAAGTTGTTAAAATACATCTGTTGCTCACAAAGAG
>CM047995.1:28355907-28369939 GCA_026261665.1 Melanotaenia duboulayi | reverse complement strand
GCTGCGTGTACACGCGCCGCCATCTTTAATACGAGAGCGTAACGATGCAATTAATCGCGATTAAAAATTTTAATCGTTGCCCAGCACTAATATATATATACACACACATATGGGACACACATATATATGTATATATAAAAACTTCCAAGAAATAAAGAACTAATTTTATAGATACTTGCAACTGAGACACTACTTGGGACAAAAAGAAGAGAAAACTTAGAAAATTTTGAAATTCAACAAGAAGGTCTGTATTGTTTAAGAGAACAATGTGGCTGGAATGTAATGGAAAGCAGAAATGGGTGTATAAATGTAAAAGAAGTCATACTAAAAGTAACCAGTTGTACCACACGTAATAAAACATAAAAAACTTAGCTTTAGCTTCTCCACTTCGCCTCCTGTCTGTGGGTCTAGGTTGAGGAATACTTGGTTTTAAATCACACGTTGCAAAGTGCTGATTCTTTGTATTTCTTGTCATTAACTGTATTTAGTACTTTTTGAGAACCTGTTCAGGGTCTGTGATGTGGTTTAGGAATATGTAAACACAGAATGTTTGGTGCCTTCAGGACTGGTGATGCAGTGAGACAGGAAAAAACGCAGAAGAACGAAAAGATGAAAGTGAGAAGACCCCTCAACTCGAGGTCTGAAGAATCCGACCTGCAGGAGTCGGTCTTCCAGAAGAAGATAATCGCCTATCAGAGGAAATTACTGGTACCTTGATTTTTATCTTGCTCAGTTGAATTAAATCACACTGGTTCCATTTCATGGAAGTGAGCGGTGGGAATGAGGAGCAGTGCTTTTACTTCGTCTTCCGGTCATTCCTGCAGAACTACTTCGCCAGAAACTTCTACAACATGAGGATGCTGGCGCTCTTTGTTGCCTTTGCAATCAACTTCATTCTCCTGTTTTATAAGGTAACTACTCAGTAAATGAAACACACCTGACACTAAATCAGAGATGTATCCAAACTCACATAGTTTCCATTCACCGAGTTAGTAGTTCTGAAACCAGTATGTTAACGTGGTCAGCTGGGCCCCAGCCTGGGTAACCTGATACCTGAGAATCTACAGATAAGGAAGATAAATGAAAATTTTCTGTACCAGGTTTCTACATCTGCATCCCTGGTTGAGGAAAGGGAAGCAGAATACACCAGGAGACAACCCGAAACCAGTGTCCAGTGGGATCCGCTGATCAAAGAAACAATGAAAGAAAAGGAAAGACTGATGGATGAGTCGGGGGAGACCCTGAAGCCAGTCACAGTCCGGTTTGTCCTGGAAGAAAGCAGCGGATACATGGAGCCCATGCTGCGGATCCTTGCTGTCCTGCACACAGTCATCTCTTTCTTCTGCATCATTGGATATTACTGTCTGAAGGCAAGATTCTGACAGAAATCATTTCTGAATTAAAATACCATTTCCCTTCAGAGATTAATAAAGACTTTTTCATTAAGTAAGACATGTTTGTTTACATGATTAAAGTGAGCCATGTAATCCACACACTGGGACGAGTTGGAATGAAACAGGATGTCTTTACTGCTGTCTTCTTGTGGGTTAAATAGGTGCCACTGGTGATCTTCAAGCGGGAAAAGGAAGTGGCCAGGAAGTTGGAATTTGGAGGCATTTACATCACAGAGCAACCATCAGAGGATGATATCAAAGGACAGTGGGACAGATTAGTAATCAACACACAGTGAGTATGAGGATGGAAACAGGCTGTAAATGATGGGTCTGTGAGTGTTTGTGGACGTATGTGTTGCTGCACCACTGATGTGGGTGATGAGGGTTCTCTTTCAAGCATTTGCTCAGTATCTCACCATGGAGAATGCTCTTCCATGTGTTCCTCGGGAGCTGTTATTCCATTAGGCCTGCCATGATTGGCTCGCAGCAGTGATGCCCAGGATGTCCTCTGTGTTCCCTCTCCCTGACAAAGCTGCTTCCTCAGCAACAGTAGAACGTGGTACTTAGCTGAATAGTCCACAGACAGAGCTAACAACTCTGGCCACTCATCACTAAGCGGAGCCGATTCACCCACAAGGAAGCCTCTCAGGAATGACTTCACCCAGGGCCGGACTGGGACAAAAGGTCAGACCGGGACACTTTCACTCACCCAGGCCACCCCTACCCACATACTGCACACATATGCTCACACTATGTGTGCACAACCACAAACCCATGCACCCACATAGGGGTAAGTAATCATCTAAAGCCCATTATTCTATTTTTTAAATTCAAATCAAATTTATATTTAACAGCCATGAACACAAAACTAAAGTTCACCAGTTGCTGTCTGTGATGGTGTCAAGGATGACATGGTGGACTTTGATTTGGTATTCTGCCTCCGCATCCAGAAGAGACTCATCTTGTGCTTGTTCGCCTGGCATGACTTTATTTTTTGGTGCTCGTTTGTTTGTTTGGGCAGTCTTAACTTCAACATCCAACTCATTCAGTTCCTGAAAAATGCCATTTGCCCACTCCACAAACACAACTGCTGCTCTCCTAACACCAGTAAAGTCCCCGTCTTCAGTTCCCATCACTAGGTCCTGGGCGGTTAGAAGGTCCATACCACTGGTCTGACGGTATTTAGACAGTGGGGTTGTCTGCTCAAATACTCTGAGAAGAATCTGTGCTGTAAGCATTGCTTCATGTTTCAGAAGTGCTTCCACATCTTCTTGCTTTAACTCTCACAGAAGGCTTCATTGTCTCATTTTGCTCTTTCCTTTTCAAGGTGATCAGTTACTGCTGGTGTTGTGCTGAGCCCTGATTGCTATCCTCAGGGTCTTGAGCCTCAACTGGCCATCAATAAGAAGATTATAATTACATAATATACTGTCTATATGATAATAAAACACTTTTGTTATAAATTATTTTATCATATGATTAAAAACTTGATTTATTTAAAGAATATTAATGTAACAAAATTTTAATTGTTCCTGTTCAGCTGGTTTATATTAATAACATCAACATATTTCATACACAACTCAAACTTAAACCAATAACTTGTCTTCCTTATATAAGTACGTTCTTATATACCTGTACAATCCTCTGAGCTACAACCGGGCTGAGATGACCCTGCCTGCAAGCTTCCCCCGCATCTTCACCACCTTCTTCTGGTAGTGGAAGTGGACATAAGAGGAAAGTGTAATCATTGCATCAAAAAGAACTAATGAATATTAGCCTACTACCACCAGATATTTGTTCATGTTTAACTAGGTATAGGTTACGGGAAATCTTACACATTCATTACAAACCAGTGCAACACTTCCAGTAGGATGAAGTTTAGATCGGAGCTGGAAGCCTACCAGCTCATGATTACAGCTACATGGAGAATCTCAACCAGTGATCTTCATGTTCAGATAAACGTTTGCCCCCAAACAACACGCTGCCCCCGAATGAACACGGGAAGATTGCAGAACAAAAATATTACCAATAGTTTATTATGGCTGATGGGTTTAACTCATATTTTGTACATTCAGCTGAAGAATATTTTCAGCCTGCAAAAAATCAAAATTATGCAGCAAAAATTGTCCCAACAGGTTGTTTGTATATTAAAGAGGTCCAGGAAGCAAAAGTTTAAGAAATAATTGATAAACTTTCAAATATGAGTAGTCGGGTTTTTAAAAAATACATAGGTGTGCTAGTTAAACCACTGAGACCTCTTGTTCACCTCTTTGTAAGAACTTGTGTATTTCCTAATGCCCGGATAAAAACGCAGTAATCGTCCCAGTATTCAAAAGAGGAAGTCAGGACTGCGTGTGAATATCGTCCTATATCGATTTTACCAATCTTATCTAAAGTTATCAAAAAGGTTGAAGCAGCACAATTGATTATTTAGAAGCCAGACAGCTCCTCCACCCACCAGTTTGGTTTTACACCAGGTTCTTCTGCTGTTTAACTGTAAATGTAAAAAAGTCCCTGGACAAGGGCAGTGTGGTGGGAACGGTATTTATCGACCTTAAAATGGCTTTCGATACGGTCAACCATACTTTGCTTTTATCTAAAATGTCAGTTTTTATTTCCTCAGCAGAGGCAGTAATCTGGTTTACAGCTTATCTTCAGTCTAGAGCACAGTGTGTTCAAGTAGATCAGGACATATCTGCACTTCCACACATACAAATGGGAGTCCACCTAAGTGAGTCCATTTAGGTCTGACAGGGAGTGAATGTGGTGCTGGTGTACATGAGGACTGGTGAGTCAATGGGAGATAGGTGTGACTGGTTGGCTTGATTGGAGAGATGGGATCAGGGACAGGTGTGGACGATCAGGGGAGTGCTGACGGAGGATTGGCAAGACAGGCCGTGACACCGTGATTCTTTTTTACTTTTTATTTATTTATTTTTTTTCCCAGTTAGGCCACTTTAGAGCCCAGGCCACTGGGCATCATCCCACTGCTGATGACGGCCAGTCTGGGCCTGACTTCACCTACATCAAAGACCATTGTATTCTGTGCAAAGCAACAGTCAGTTTTAGTACATGCTTATTGGTCCCATGAAAAACAATGAAAACAATGGACTTCTATTAATCTATAACTACTGCTCCTTGGACAGGACATGAAAAATGGACATGTCCAGGCAAAAGAGGATGTTTGGTCACCCTCAGATGATTTTGGTGGTACTGAAGCTAATAAATGGGAGCTTATAAACCGGACAAATGTGAAGACACAAAGGTGTCAAAACGTCATTTCTCTGCAGTTTGAAGCTGTAAATACATCAGTGAGCTCCAGCTCTTTGTGTTTTTTGTAGCTTTGAAGCACCTGATACAGCCATTGCCTTGTTTCGGTGCAGAATACCTTTATTTTTGTTGGACTAATGTGAATTTGCACAATTGGAGCATAATGAATTGTCTTCAATTGATTTTATTGGTGCTATACAAATAAAACTGAATTGGACTGAATTGGAGCTGCTAGCCAGCAACTATGCAAGACAGCTGCTTCAGTCTGGCTGGTTCGAGTCAATCGTAGTCAGCGTGTTACAACAAGCTAGTGCTGATACTAACACACAGCTACAATTAAATCAAAACAGCATGCATCATATACTTAACTATGGCTTCCCAGACCCTTGTCATGTTTAACCCCTGCCATGGCTGTCGTCCTAAGATTTTGGCCAAAGACATGCATTTAGTGTGCACTGCCTGTCTTAAGCTGGGATGTGTCCTAGCAGCACTAGTCTCAGCAGTCTCATGCAAACATTGCGCACACATCGCTATTTGGAGCCTCTATCACAAGCTAACAAGCCAAGCTAGTCTTTTGCATCAAGGCCTACAGTACATGTTAACAGCATCTACAACATCATGTAGTTAGACTGACACTGGACATTCTGGACTAACTGCAGGTGTCTGATGGACTTTTTAGGGAGACCTGTGAGGACAGCATTACAGTAGTCCAGTCTACTAAGTTAAATGCATGGACCAGTTTTTCTAAATCCTGCAGTCATCAGTCCTTAAATCCTCCATATGCTGCAGGGAGTTCAGCTCCCCTGAAAGGCAGAGGAGCTCCCCTAAAGACATCCAGCTGATACTGAAGCTCCTCAGCTGGAGACATTCAACAGTTTCTGGGATGTGGTCTCTGGGACACGGTCTCTGGGGCGGGTTTATAACTGCTCTGCCACCAAGAAAATGGAGGATGAAAATCTGCTGGTTAATTCTTTTCCGTGCTCTGATCACAAAGCTGCTGCAGCAGCGGGCATCGAACATGATAGGGTGAAATATTCTGAATTAGACTGTAGTTCAGACTGTAGTTTAGTCTTCTTCAGAAGACTGAAATTCAAGTCAAAACATGTATCCAAAGAAAAGAATTCTTACAACTATAATTGAAATAGACAAAATGAACATAGTCATGGTTCTGAATAAGATGGAGTTTTCACCATGTGAACATGGTGAAAACTCCCACATTTCTGCCGTTGATGACGTTGGTGAGCAGTCGCTATAGAAGATGCAATCGAAGAACAGAGAAGTGAAGGTGCTCTGAAGGAGGTTGAACGTAGAGGAACAGGAAGACAGTGAGAGGCTGAGCAATGCAGAAGAGTGTCGGCCAGATGAACCAGGAAAATGGCCAGAGAAGCCATTTAGAGGTTAAACTAAGATCATGTTTGTTTTATACCATGGGAAAAGTATGCGTGAGAACTATCAATCAAGTCCACATAGGGGCCCACCAAGATGATTTGTACACAGGGCCCAGAATTTTGTGCTACGCCCCTGCCTGCACCTTTACATGTGGTTTTCGGTGAAGTTGCCTCTAGTGCACCTCTTGGCTGAATAGCCTAGTAAGCCCAAATATTCCCATAGTGAGATACCAAGTGAATGCTTGAAAAATAACCCCGGTTTTCTGATAGCGTGAGCAAGGTAGGGGTTGTCCGCCCTCCTTGTGTGAAGCGAGGAAGAGTTTGACCTGGTTGAGTGATGGTGTAATGCCTGTTGGGTATATCCTTCCTCTGGGCATCAGAGTCGCTGCTGCCAGACAAGCATGGCTTTTATGATGGAGTAGGAGCTTCAGAGGAACATGCAGAGGAGCATTCTCCATCCTGAGATACCTCGTTGAGGTTACCGGGGTACCACACCTATAGATGTAACCTCAAGTTCTTTTTGGTGTGCTGCCAACTCCTGCTGAGCACCTGCATGATGGACAGCCGTGACCTTATCTCCCACAACCAGAAGAAACTATTAGAACAAGATGTTTTTGGTCTTTTCTGATGTTACAGTTCTTTTCCATTTTAAAGTGCTAATTTTGTCTTTCAGATCGTTCCCCAACAACTACTGGGATAAGTTTGTGAAAAGAAAGGTAGGTCATGGTGTAGACGTGATAAAATTGATGGTGATGTACTAGCCGCTGAATATAAAGCTTCCTGGTCACACAGGGCAGCCTCCTGGCCTCAAACAGGGTTGCACCCCTGGCCAACATGAATAAATGAACAGATTTGACAGTCCTGCTTCTCTCCAGGTAATGGATAAATACGGGGAGTTTTACGGCCATGACCGCATTAGTGAGCTGCTGGGACTGGACAAGGCAGCGCTGGACTTCAGCAACGCACACAAGAAAAGAAAAGCCAGACGAGACGGCTCATTGGCAGCTGTGTAAGTCTTCCATGTCTGTATGTGACGAAGCGTGCATGCAGCAGAAAGCTGCATAACTGATGGTGGCTGCCTGAGCTGCGTCCTCTGTATTCATTTCAGTTATGAGCCAATAGCTGAAGACATCGTTTTTGCTCATATAACTGGTATATTTTCTGTTTTGACAGCTATAGCCAGTCGTTTGCATCAACATGAATATTTCTGCATACATTTAAAAGTAACTTGACTGTGTTCATTACTCTAAACAGTAGCCGGTGCAGCCGTGCTGTTTACCACATTGTTCATGGCGGACTCGGATGAGTTAGCCAATGGTACACAGGAAAGGTTATCTGACATAAACGGCTGCATGTTTTTGGTGTTTGGTGCATGTAGCTCATCCACACATAAAAATAGTTTATTTTCTGTCAACTGATGAAGACCCCCTCCTCTTCCTCTTTTTACAGGCTGAATTCCATTGATGTGAAGTACCAGATCTGGAAGCTCGGGGTTGTTTTCACTGACAATGCAAGTGTTTAACACACAGACCACCAACAGCTCTGACCACGCCTTCATCTGGTTTTATAGTGACGGCATTGTGTGCACATCTTACATTTCCCCTTCATGTTTGCTATGATTGGAACATCACATGAAAGTGATTTTTATCATTTTTCCCTCCTTTAAATGATTTTGGTTCTCTTTAGAGATCCACCTGAAGTTTGTTTGAAGCAAATGTTCTAGCTTTAGCACTGTCTCATTATTCAGGTCTGGCTAAAGGGTTGTCTTACCAATGGATGTTATGGATGTAGAGGTGGAAGCTGTGACAACACCTCTTAGTTTGGACTGGAGTTAGTTTGACTTGTCTGGACCATGGTTTTAGTTTAAATCTGGACTTTCAGTTGAGCAGAGTGGATTAAAAGCAAGGGTTTGGGACCCTTCATCCTGAGCCAAAGCAAACGTAAGTTTGACCTCATAGAAAGAGTGTGGGCTAAATTGAACTGCTGCTGGTGCTTAAATTAACTGAAATGTTGGGATAAGTTCACTCAAAGACAGCAACCAGGAAAATTGTTTAATATTACAAACAGAAGCTTTAAGACAGGATGTGTTACATCAGCCAGCGTGCAGACTGCTGGTAGGCTGGATGAATTGTTAAACATTGTTGGGAGTAATTGTCTTTTTTTGGGGAGTTTTCCTTTTTCATTTGAAAGCTTAGCTGATGTTGGAGAGTATGTTGAGAGTCAGGCCTTCTTCAGGCTGCAGGGACCAAGCATGTAGTAGACAAGTGCTTCCAAAACACACTGCAAGCCGTGGCTTATTTGTATTTTCTTTACGTAATAAGTCTTGTGAAAGATTACTAAAAAGTGAAAAAAGAATAAGCAAAAGAAATGAAACGTTTTCCTTATGAGTAAACAAATCTAAGCAGGGTCAAGTTCTAGTGTGTTCTCTGGGCTCAACAGCAATCACTAACAGTGAAGAGAAACTTAAAGCTTGTTACAGGCCTCTTGCGGAGGATGGAACAGCCTTAAGCTTCATGGATGGCTTGTTCAGCCAGAACCAATCAGAGGCTGGAGCTCAGAGCAGCTTTAATTGTCTTCAATAAAATGAGTTGAAGTCCAACACTGTCCCATAGTTCTAGAGCAATAGTTTACTAACATTGTGAACTAAATTATATGGCTAATTGACATCTTTCTGTGTTTAACCAAGTTACGGAGTTTGTCTGAGCAGGTAACCTTAACACTCGTCCATGTTACATCATCTTGTAGTTTTAAAAAATAGACTCAGTTTTAGTGTTTAGGAAGGATGAAGTGAACATTGTGTAAAGATGGCTGCAATAAGCAGTGGTGTTAAACTATCCTTCCCCCTGTCTGCAGTCCTTCCTGTATCTGGCCTGGTACATGACCATGTCCATCCTGGGTCACTATAACAACTTCTTCTTTGCTGCCCATCTGCTGGACATCGCCATGGGTTTTAAGACCTTGCGCACCATCCTCTCCTCCGTCACACACAACGGTAAACAGGTAAGCAGAAACAGCTCTGGCTGTGTTTACATTGATAAGCATTTCAATAGATTCTTACAAATGAAGTAAGTCTTTTTATAAAGGGAAGACGCACGTTTCCTGGATGTCTTTGACAGCAGATGCTGAGTTTTTAAGGGTGGAGAGGACTCAGCAGACAAACAGATGAGTGTGCTGGTTTGAACCAGGGTGTAGTAGACCTGGTCTGAACCGGTGTGTAGTAGTTCTGGTTTAAACCCAGCTGTAGTAGTCCTAGTTTGAACCGGGGTGTACTAGACCTGGTTTGAACCGGGCTGTGGTAGACCTGGTTTGATCCGGGGTGTAGTAGACCTGGTTTGGACCAGACTGTGGTAGACCTGGTCTGAACTGGGCTGTGGTAGACCTGGTTTGATCTGGGGTGTAGTAGACCTGGTTTGATCCGGGCTGTGGTAGACCTGGTTCGAACTGAGCTGTGGTAGATCTGGTTTGATCCGAGCTGTGGTAGACCTGGTTTGAACTGGGGTGTAGTAGACCTGGTTTGATCCGAGCTGTGGTAGACCTGGTTTGAACTGGGCTGTGGTAGACCTGGTTTGAACTGGGCTGTGGTAGACCTGGTTTGATCTGGGGTGTAGTAGACCTGGTTTGATCCGAGCTGTGGTAGACCTGGTTTGATCTGGGCTGTGGTAGACCTGGTTTGAACTTGGCTGTGGTAGACCTGGTTCGAACTGGGCTGTGGTAGACCTGGTTTAAACCTGGGGGTAGTAGTTCTAATGCTGTTGTGTCTGTTTGTCCTCCAGCTGGTGTTGACTGTCGGCCTGTTGGCTGTGGTCGTGTACCTCTACACCGTTGTCGCCTTCAATTTCTTCAGGAAGTTCTACAACAAGAGCGAAGACGGCGAACTTCCAGACATGAAGTGTGACGACATGTTGACAGTAAGTCTGGTGATGAGGAGGCATTGTTCTGTTAAATGATGTCATGGTGACCACACTTTACCTTCTCCCCATAAAAAATAGAGTCCCTTCTGACAGTGTGTTTACAGCCGAGTCCAGTACTGGAGGGACTCTCTGGAAGGTTCAGGAGCACTCCCAGTGGGCCGTTTAGCTGTTGGGTTGGTGTGCTGGTCAAAATAAATTAAAGAAAAAAATATGTAGTAAAAAAAAATAAATAAATAAAAATAAAGTTTGGACCCTCAACGATAAGACAGTCTGAAATGTCAGGTTTGGTGTTTTTGGTTCTGTCCTGTGTTACACCTGCACCATGCTCCACTCTGGATCACAGATTGTCCACACCCTTTCTAAGCAGTCAATCACAGCATTTTAATCACACACACACACTCCAGTCATGCACCACAGCAGTCAATCCCCGGATTGCTAATTAGCTACACCTCCACCCAAATTCCTCACCCAGTCCATATATACTCCAGCACTACACACATTCCCTGTTGGACCTTATTGTTGCATCATGAATGGACTACTCCTCCTTCCAATCTACGTTGGTGCTGTGGAGATGGCTGCCTCTCCAGTAGCTCTCCTGTTTTTCAGCTCTTTTCAAACTTTTTAACCTCTTTACCTCTATTTTTTTCTTACTCTTCTGTGAAGAGATTGTGTGGTTCACATATCTGATGGATATTTAAATTTTTAAATGCAACCAAGAACCAGTATTATCACTTATTTACGGGAGGAACTGCTGGCTCTGCGAACAAAGGGAAAAGCCGGGATACGACACCCCATTCTGGAGGGGCTGAGGAGGAGAACCCAGGGCTGCAAGGCCAGGGCCAAGTTAAAGGTGGAACAGGCGGAGAACCGGAGGTGTTACAAGCCATCGATTCCTTCTGTCATTATGGGGAATGTGAACTCGCTAGATGAGCTGTCCGCACTGAACAACCAGCTGATCCTACGGGGAGAGCAGCTTGTTCAGTTTACAGAAATGTGGCTGAACCAGCTAGTGACGGATGCTAACGTGGACCTGCAGGGATTCCCTGCTGTGAGAGCTGACAGAGACACTATGGCAAGCGGGAAAAGTAAAGGTGGGGGACTCATCATGTATGTTAACAACCGCTGGTGTAACCCAGGAACCATCACCGTAAAGACAGTGCTATGCTGCCGAGACCTAGAGTTGCTAGCTGTTAGCCGGCAGCCATATTATCTGCCTAAGGAGTTCATGTGATCACCGTCTGTGTTTACATCCCTCCGAGAGCAGACGCAGCCACTGCCTGTGAGAAGCAAGGCGACAGACACAGCGCCCTGAAGCATTTATCATCATCTCGGGGGACTTCTACCATGCAACCTTGGACTCTACCTTGGCTGTTTTTAATCAGGTTGTAAACTGTCCAACTAGAAACAACAGGACAACAAAAGCAACCGGTGACAACCAGATCAGTCAGGAGATGGTCCCCGGAGGAGGAAAGTGCCCTGAGAGACTGCTTTAACACCACAGTCTGGGATGTGCTGCTGAACCTGCATGGAGAGGACAGAGGGGATGACACACTGTCTGACGGACTACGTAAACCTCTGTGCAGAAGTGGTCTCCCCCATCAAGCCTGTCCGCTGCTACCCTAACAACAAGACACGGGTAACACGGGAAGTCCAGACTGTACTCAACAAGAAGAAGGCTGCCTCCAGGAGCAGAGACACGGAGGCCATGAAAGCAGCACAGCAGGAGGTGAAATACTGTGTGAGGGAAGCCAAGGAAAGCTACAGGATGAAGGTGGAGCAGAAGCTGAAGGACAACAACATGATGGAGGTCTGGGAAGGGGTGAGGACCATCACTGGTCTTAACACAAAGACACAAAGATAGTGTAGTGGGGGGGACAAGACTTCAACAGGTTCAACCAGCCTGTGTCTCCCCCACCATCGCTCCCACCACCTCCCTCTCTCCAATCCACACACCTTCCATCAGACACCCCCTCCTCCACCCCCCACATCAACACAATCTTCACCACTTATCACCACAGACCAGGTCAGAGGACAGCTGAGGAAGCTCCGACCCAGGAAAGCTGCAGGCCCAGACAAGGTGTGTCCAAGATCACTGAAGACCTGAAGACCTGCACAGCAGAACTGGAGGAACCACTACAACGGATCTTCAACCTTAGTCTGCAGACTGGGAGAGTGTCCACCCTCTGGAAGACATCSTGCATCGTTCCAGTGSCGAAGAAGAAYCGKCCCRRYGAGCTGAATGACTTCCRACCTRTGGCACTCACTTYTCATCTGATGAAGAYRTTGGWGCRGCTCTTCCTCAGCCTCCTCAGACCYCAGGTRCAACACGCYCAGGAYCGCCTGCAGTTYGCCYACYAGCCAGGTGTTGGWGTGGAGGATGCTATCCTCTAMCTGCTTCAYCGAGCCCACTCCCATCTAGACAAGGGAARTGGCTCAGTGAAGATTCTWWTTCTGGACTKCTCCAGWRCYTTCAATACCATCCAGCCCTCTTTGCTCCGGGACAAACTGAGCAGGATGGGAGTGGACCTCCATCTGATGGACTGGATCTCTGACTACCTCACTGGCAGACCACAGTAGGTCGGGCTGAAAGATAACACGTCTGACACGGTGGTCTGCAGCACGCGAGCCGCCCAGGGTACTGTGCTGGCTTCTCTTCACCCTGTACACCTCATGTGTGTGTGTCACATTCACAAGTATATCGATGACACGGCCATCGTTGGGTGTATCAGGGATGACAGAGAGGAGGAGTATCTGGTGGGGGACTTTGCTGCATGGTGCCACAGTAACCACCTACAGCTCAACACCTCTAAGACGAAGGAGCTGGTTATTGACTTTAGGAGGTCTAGACCAACACCGCGACCAGGCCGGATAGAGGGAGCTGAGGTGGAGGCTGTGGACTCTAAAAAATACCTCGGGTTGTGGCTGCACAATAAACTGGACTGGACAACACACACCAGCCACCTGTATGGAAGACACAAAGCAGGATGTACTCCCTAAGGAAACTGCTGTCCTTCAACATCTGCAGCAAACATGTGCTGCTGGAGGGGGAGGGGGTAAACTGATCAGGCAAGCTGGACTCTGGTGATGGTGGCAGGGTTGAGGACTCTGGACAAACTGCTGGATATTATGGACAATGCCAGCCACCCTCAGCACACGGTCATCAGTAACCAGAGGAGCCTGTTCAGTGAAAGGCTGCTCCTTCCCAAGTGTAGGACCACCAGGCTTAAGAACTCCTTTGTCCATCATGCCATCACACTACTCACGTGGGGGGAGGAGGATTGAGAGGATATAGGACATAGAGAACAGTTAAAAAGGGGCTCTTTTGCCTTTATTTATCTTTATTTTTATGTCATTTATCTGTGTGTTGCTCTTTTTCCTCATTTTGCTCTTTCGTACCTGTGTGCTTATTTACCTTCTTTTTCTATTGTGCTGCTGGAATTTTGAATTTCCAGAGGGAGTCATCCCAAGGGATTAATAAAGTTAAGTCTAAGTCCCTTTCCAGCTCTGTGGATGATCTGTCTACTCCCCCATGCCAGCGTGTCGTAAGATGATTCCATTTATCCTTCCTAATATAAATAAAGTTTATTAACCTTCTCCTGTCTCTGAGTGGTCCATGCATAACATCCTGCATCATGACACGCACAACAGTCGACTGTGTGCCCGTTAGATTTACTGAGGTATGCATCTTATACACCTGCCTTGATACTTGAAATCCAATTATTTCATTTGTGTTTTTAATTTTTGCTCTGTCATAAATTGATATGTTATCCCATTCATACTGTTGTGATCTAGCGTTGTTGAACATTAAAAATGTTTAAATGAAATCATTTTAATGATCAAAATAAAATATTAGTTATATTAGTTATTAATCGCGCGTTAACGCAACGCTCAATTAACGGCATTAATTTTATTAATGCCGTTAATTTAAAATAAAGAGATGTTTTCTGTCTGGAACAGGAAGAAAAAAGAACCGACATTTCTCTTTGTCAAATTTTTGGACGGGAATTTTTTTTATTATTATTATTTATTTTTTTTATATTAATGCGGTTTTAATGTATACAAGACAGCA
>CM047995.1:27863107-27873664 GCA_026261665.1 Melanotaenia duboulayi | reverse complement strand
TAGACAGGTTTAGTAACACAGAGAGGACTAGTTCTACCCCCATCACCACCACTACACACACCAGTAATGTACATCATTGTGATTGAATTCAGGTCCCTGGAGGCCACCCCGGTCCCTCTGACAGATCCAGGCCTGGTCATCCTCATCACCAACTCTAATGTGAGGCACTCCCTGACTGGCAGTGAGTACCCAACGAGACGGAGACAGTGTGAAGAGGCTTCCTCTGTCCTGGGGAAGGACAGTCTCAGAGATGCTACCATCAGAGACTTGGAGGGTAATAACACGGTCATGCATGTGCTTTAACCTGGAAGAAGGTCCTCTGCTCAGAGGAGACATCACTGTCGTACAGTTTTTATTTTCTGTGTCACATCACCCAGGCCAGATGAATGAACCAACCAGTAGACACCATTTATTTAGACACCACAGACATTTGAGCTGTCTCAGTTTAGTTTTCAGCTCTGACAACAAAAAGTCAGACCAGTGAGATCAGCTTTAACCTCTTCTTGACTAGACCGCCCCGCACAGGAGGCGGCATCCAAACCAAACACAGTTCAGACCCAGCAGTTCTGTGGGAATGTAAAAAAGCAGCTTTGTCCACGTTAGAGCTTCCAGGAGTTTATTTACCTTACTGGCAGATTAATTCATCTAAAATGAGAAAATGAGTTAGAGGTTAAACATTGTGTTTTTACACGGCTTCTCTGTTCACTACTTTACACCAATCAATAAATCTTATCTTCTTCTCCTCTTGCTGAACATTTCAGAGGCGAAGGAAAGGCTGGCTGACGTTGTGTATCGACGAGCTCTCCATGTGGTGGAGGAGATCCAGAGGACTGTCAAAGCTGCTGAAGCTCTGCAGAGAGGAGCCTACAAAGAATTTGGGAAGCTGATGGTGGAGAGCCACAACTCTCTGAGGTACAGATGTGTGACGTACGTCAGGGTTGCAGGCAGGATGTGGGAGCTGTGTGGTAACCCGGCGTCCTTGTGACAGAGACCTGTACGAGGTGAGCTGCAGGGAGCTGGATGAGCTGGTCTCTGCAGCCATGGAGGTGGAAGGGGTGTTTGGCAGTCGGATGACAGGTGGAGGATTCGGGGGATGCACGGTGACTTTGCTGCAGGCCCACGCCATCGACAAGACCATACTTCACATACAGGTGATCACATGACCATCACTGGTCTCCACCTTCACACAGGTAGACTCTACGGGATGAGTCTGTTAACATGGCAGGACCCCATCGTTTTGTAAAGAGAGACTATGTGAAGATGTGAGTTGCTCCATCTGATTACGTCCCACATTGTTTAATCTATAAATTTTATGTGTGAAGATCTGGTTCTCTTTCTAGAACGATCTGAGCTCAGAGCGCAGCCGGAATATAAGAGTACTGGTCAATATTTGTTCCACAGTCCCTTCAACATGACCTGCAATGTGTTGGCCCCTGATTGGCTGTTATACGTGCTGTTCAGAAGAACCTAATGATCACTTTCCTCATAAATTCTTCTGAGTCCTTAGTTATCAAGCTTGCGTAGGAACCAGAGTTGACTGTATTTGGTGTACGCCAAATACAGTCAACTTTTGGGATGTATAAAAACCAAAGTTGACATGAATATGTTCAGTTTATAAATCAGAACCAACTCTAAAGCGTGAGGGAACGCCTTGCCCCGCCCACATGGTGGCTATAAATGTTCAGGTGGACGCCTGTAATACATATTCATCACATCATTTCCACGACGGCTCAGGAGGGAAAAAGAGGAGAGAACCAGATTTTTTCAGAATGTGAGATCCTGATGGACCACAGTGCACATAGAGACGGTGTCCTGGTCTTCCAGGAAGGTGACCTGGGTCCTCAGTTATAAAGCTGGCGTAGGTACAACCGACATACGCTAATTCTAGTCAACTTTTGGGTTTTATTTAAACCAAACGTGGCAGGAGAATGTTCCTACCTCCACGGTTCCGACCACCGTGTGCTGTGCTGTAGGACCTCTGCGATGGTCTCGGTCTCTGCGATGGTCTCGGGCCTCTGCGATGGTCTCGAGTCTCTGTGATGGTCTTGGACCTCTCCTAGGAAAGTGTCCTGGTCTTCCAGTTTGTTTGTTTTTTGTTCTCAAATACAAAAAATATTTATTGAATGAATAAATGATCCAACTGGTCTGTCTTTTGTCCCAACAAACAGAAAAAAGACAGAAATGGACGAGTTAGCAAGGCCACACCCTCTGACATGTGACATCATCTTGAAGCTACACTTGTCCTCTGGAAGCCTCAACAGGACTAAATTTTGTAACGTGAGAAAAAGAAGCAAATGTGTACTGTCCACTACAGTGGACAAATATGAAGTGCTGGGTCTCGGGAGGCTAGAGCTGCCCAGTCTCGGTCTGACCCCTTCACTGAGCCCAGTTTACCTTGGGACACCCTACCAGGGTCTGATGTCCCAACTACACAGCCTTCAGGGTCATGGATCGGCTCGAACTCCTCCCCAGTGATGTGTACAGATCTGGTGGAGGAGTTTATTAATGATTCAATCCTAATTAAATCCAAGGATTTTAGCAGTTAATATAAACCTGTTTATAAAAGTGCGACATTCTCAGTGGGATGACACCGTTAGCTTTGCGTCTGGCTGTGCTAGTAAAGAACTCCTGCTCATGCTTATAGAAATAAGAAGCTAACCTGTCTACATAACTTTACACCGTGTCACTGTTTTCTCACCCAGCCAACATCAGTGCTGGTTTTCCTGATGAAATTTTTATTTCAGGAACTATTTTTCTCAGATTTGCTTTTTCTTACTTGGGAAGTTCCTGTTGGCTGGAATAAGTGTTGTGAGGGCATAAAATGCATCTGCTGGTGTTCTGTCGCTTTAAGGGGGGGGTCATTTTCAACAAATTGCTCGCCCCCCCATGTCTTGCTGGGAAGAGATCAGTGTGCATGAGCAGTGAATAAAGGAGACAGAGCCAGGATTGTCCAGATATTAGCATGCTGGTCCCATCTCTTCGGCCCTTTCTCCAGTCAGGCTGCTGTTGGATGACGACATCCAGAATCTGACAGCAGATGCATCAGCAGAGTTGGGAACTTGACCCTGTAAATGAATGGGGATTACTTTATAACAGTGACACGTTTGCTTTGAAGCAAGAGTGAGAAGAATACAGGAACAGAAGCCAGTGTCTATAAATCTTCAGCTTTTGACTCAGGCTTGGCAGATTTCCTGACATCCCTCCAAACTTGGCTGTCTCCTGGCAACTACTGTGGCTTGCTGACTGTGAAAAGGACCGAGTCTGCCTGTGGGACAAAAGAAACACTTGAAAGTTTCCAGCATTTCTGAGCGGAGCAGAAGGATCCTCGTCCGTAACGACAGCGGTGGACGAGGCTTCGCAGGGCCAGGAGAAGATCCACGCCCAGCATGTTGAATCTCAACTCTCCCAATGACAACAGGAGCTCTCTCCAGGACCCCGTGTCGTTGAACGTTGGTGGAGAAATTTATACCACCACCCTGGACACTCTGACCCGCTGCCGAGACTCCATGTTGGGCGCGATGTTCACCGGACAGATGGCGGTTCTCAGGGACAGCAGAGGACATGTCTTCATCGACAGAGATGGTAAAGTCTTCAGGTATGTCCTGAACTACCTGCGCTCCTGCTCCTTGGACCTGCCGGATGGATTTTCTGAACTTTCACTGCTGCGCAGAGAGGCGGATTTCTTTCAGATACGGCCTCTGTTAGAGGAGATTGATCGTTATGAGGAATCGGTGGCCCTCGGCCGGAGAGGAGGGCCACAAGGAGCCATGATCATTGTTAACCTGGACTCCAAGGTATGTGTAGGAGGTTTGAGTTAGCTCAGACGGTCCTGTGGGGGAAACATGTCTTAGGGCTGAGTTTGTAGAGTTTATCTAAAACATTACTGGTTCAGGTGGAATTCTTATGGCTCCGTTATCAGGTATTTAACCCTTTCAGGTGATCAGTGGACAAAAACCTTCTCTACCAGAAACTTCTGTAAAAAAAAACAACAACAAAACAAACACTACAAATACATATTTTTTCCACTTTTCTCAAATTGTTTAATAAACTTTATTCCTTAATCAAAAGAACCCAATATTTTATTGTTCAGTTGATGTTAATCCTTGAAATTGCAATTTAAGTGCATGACATCACAGTTTTAGTTACTCTGAATGCATCGTTGGGGTTTTTGTGTCAGATATGAAATTTACTCACCTTTTAGATACTTAGAGGACAAAAATGTCATCTCCTTAAAACAACTCTAAAAACATTACATGTTAAATTTGATCATATTTAACACTGTTTTCCTGTATATATAATGTATTTAATGTGGCATTTAAAGAGTTGATTGAGAGATTTGAACGGAGGTGGGAATATTAATGAGTGAGTTTTTGTCCCCTAACTACCTGAAAGGGTGGTAAATTTGTCCTTTAAGGAAAAATAATGTTTCAAAGTACTTCAAGAAAAAAAACGGGATGCAACCAGGAGGCCAGAAAATGGGGGAAAATGAGCTGAAAGGACAGAAACGCCCTGCTGACCTGCAGTGGTCTACCTCCTCATTCCCAGTGACTTCACATTTACTGTCATTGAAGTTTAACAGTAGAGAAACCGTAAACAATCATTTATTATCAGGCTGCTCTATGTCTGCAGTTGGATCAATAACCAGTTCAGTCCCAGATTTCTCTGCAGCTCGTTTGGTTAGAAACTGAAACAGATTATTTCTGTGATATTGAACCAAGTTCACACCACAAGATGTTTATCACGCTTCCTCCTCCTGTGATCTGCAGGGTTGGAGTGTAATCACACTACTCTGCTCTACAGCAGGATGGAAGCGCTCGTTCATCTCATATTAGCATACTGAACATGGAATTACTACGTGTGAAAAGCAGTAGGTAGAAGCATGAGCTTATTTAATCTGACCCCTCATTCCATTTTACATCAAGTCTGCTGGTATTCCAGTTCACTTCCTGGTTTAGCGTGTTCACGTAAAACAAAAGCCTAACCATATAGCAATTAGTGTAAACCCCAATAACTGTCAAAGCCCTTCCTCTTCCCGGTACTGTGTGAAAACCAGGTGTTTGTCCCGCTTCTTGAACTGGCTCATGCTTGGACATCGCTTGAACTGGGACCTCCAACCTTGGCTGCAGTGTGAAAACTGGACTTTGGATCCTGTCTTGTGAAGTTGCCTTTAGCTGATTTAGTGGCTTCCAGATGGAGTTTATATTTGTATATTCTAGCACTGAGTAGTGTTCGAGCTTTTTATCATAAGAGTGAAAAAATAAACCCTGAGAAGCAAACCTGGTTGTCATCTCGAGACACATTGAGTTTCCAAGGAGAAGTATTCCTGTTAGCAGCTCTAAAAAGTCACAAACTGTCAGACTGTTATTCTGTATACAGAATATATGCAGAGGTTGTGTTTATGCCCCCATCTGTAGAGTGACCCCCATCAGGTGCAGTTCTGTGTTTGTGTACACTGTGGACAGTGTGTCCTCAGCGTATTCTTCCCTCTCATTCTAGGTCAGAGTTCTTCATTATAACTTGCGGCACGGCCCAGAAAACTATGAGCTCTGCACGTGCTCAGTTCGAGCCTTCACAGCTGACCTTTTCTGTACATGGGGGGCTTTCCTCGCTCTGCTGTGTGAGCGCTTCTCCTACCGGACATCCCAGGGTCTCACCAGCCCTCATCCATGCAATCAGAGGCAGAACTGGCTGAAACTTGAGTGGGTGCCAAGGCCCGATGAGCTTCCACAGGACCAGTATGACAAGCAGTACTACCGAGGGCTAGCCTTCATCAACCCTGAGGTAAACCGGCCAGATGACATAATGAACAAGCTTCGGAGCCCCTATGACATCACAGACCTGCAGGCCTTTGTGGAGGAGCTGTTGAAGATGTCTCTGGCTGAGGGATTCAAGGTCGACCTGGTCTCTCCTGATCCTGTAGAAATTCTTAACTGCACCTCCCTTCGACTTGTTAAGTTCTGACTTGTGGACCAAACTGATACAAGCTAACCACCAACCCTCAGCTAACCCGGGTTTAAACTATCTAACCAAGTCTTTTAAGGGCTGAGTTGAAGGTTACAACTAATAATGACCAGGAGGCTGTCAGCTCCTCCGTCACCTCCATCAGCTTCTACATCAGTTCCTGGATTATGACTCTTTAGGATTATATTTACAACATACAGGACATAAATGAATAAAATCAGTTTTCAGAAACATAAAGCCAACTAGACACGTGAAAAATCAAATATAAACCCACAACTTACTTTTACTAACTTTAGAAGAGTTTATCTAAATCTCTCACCAACAAATTCTAAGGTAACATGATTATTCTGCCAGTTTAACTGCAGATAGCTCTCACTGACAACTAAAGGAGGAGGATTTTATTTTCAGCCTGGCGACGGCCAGCAGTCTGAGCTCCACTGCTGACCGCTGCCTTCATCTCTTTTCTTTTTGCTCGGCCTGCTTTTCTTCTTTTTCTCAGACAGAAAACTTCTCATCTTTTTGAAAAACTCGCTCATTTGTCTGTTGACACAAGACACGCTGCTACTTGCAGCCAGACCGAGGGGTGGTGGTGGGGACCGTGCTCCGGACCAAGCGTCTGCCCTGCCTGCCCGCTGGCAAGCGCTGCCTCTGGTCATTGGTTGTCACGTCTGACAGCGGCCGCTCCGAGGGGGATCTCTAACCGCGCCAATGATCTAAATCTACAGGATGTGTGCATGGCTAAAGTGTGGAAGCAACGCTGCGGTGCAGGAGTAGGTCCAGCTTCAACCTTAGATCCCCCATCAGATCCTACGTCGGCTCCCCTATCAAATCCTCCTTCAGATCCTCCATCAGCTCCTCCTTCAGATCTTCCGTCGCTCTGGCCTCCCTGGATGACTGGTGCCTGGTGGGGTCGGTGGCTGCCGACCTTGGCCCGCGGGGCCTGTGCCTCAAGGCCACAGGAGGCTCTGGCTGGAACCTTCCTCTGCCGCCCTCCAGGTGGTCTTTGTGATTGGGGGGCTGGGGTTGGTGCTCCAGGATTGCTGCTGATGTCCCGGGTCTCTAGGCTAGTCTGCCTCTAGCCTCCGTGGAGGCGTGGCCACATCTGCAGGATCACACTCTGATTCTCCTCTTCCTCATCCTCTGCATGCTGACTCAGCACTGAGGTGCCCAGTTTATACACTAAGAGATGCTTTGGTTCAGGTGTGTGTGTTTCTGGTTCTTTGGTTGTTGTTGTGATACATGTTGTTGTTGTCTTGGTTATTTTGTAGGAACTCCTGATGATTGTCTGCTTAGTTTACCTGTAAAAGCTGTAGGAAATTCTCTGTTTCTATACAGGTGTAGCAGCTGCTTGTCTGCTGTTAGGATGGACTGAAGCTCGTTGCTTCTGTCTACTGGAACCTCCTCTTCTTTTTTTCTACTTTTTACTTCTGTTCATTATTCTACTTTTTTCCTGTCTCCCCGGTCAGGCCCAGCAAGATTACATAAATTCTGTAATTCAAAATGAATAAATAAGATTGAAAAAAGAGGAGTCTTATACCCATAAAGCTCCTCTTGGTTAAACTAATTTGTTCGGCACAACACAGCAGCCCGACCATCATTCTGCCGCCACCGTGCTGGACGGGACAATCAGAAAAAAGAAAAAAAGAGAATCTTTGGGATGAGTTGGAGAAGGCTTTGCTCAGTGGTCGGACTCTCTTGGAGAAAAACATAGCAACTCTGGATGGAAATGAATCTTGTGACGTTGCCAAAGCTTTTAGAGACCATGACCCAGAGAAGCTGCTGAATCAGAGATAAAAGAGGTCCAACCAGATATTACAGCGTGACCTTTTTTTTTTCTTTTGTCAGGCGATCAATAAAACAGGTAACTAGTAATGATAGTCAAATAGTGTAAATTTGAAACAGTGATGGGAAAAGAAAGACTTAGTTTCGACATTCTAAAGCTAAACCAAGTGGTACAGATGGATCGGCAGGTTTATTCCCATAAACCTTTAATAGAACGATTATAATTTGCTCTACCAAACCACGGATACAGTGAGAGATCGACGAAAGGCACCTTTTTGTCCTGTTTGGAAGACCTCAAATGTGTTTAGACATTTAGAAAATTGTACTTTTTCTTCCTGTTCTTTTAAAACTATAAATGCTTCATTACTTCTACAATCATGAGACAACTGGGTGATTGTCCTCTGAGTGGCGGACAGAAGACAGATGGATGTGTAATTTCAGTCTGAAGGAAGATTAGAGGCAGAAAAGACGATTCAGACTGGAGAGAGAAGGGTTCTGCTGGTTCTTTTCTCCTTTTCTGAACTTGCTTCCCTGGATGGTGAGTTTTGTGATGAGAACAGCTCCGTTAGATTTTACCGACATAATCATGAAACTGAGAGAGACTTGGATCAATTGTTGGCTGAAAATCGGCGTATTTTGGTAAGCCGATGCTTTTCTTTGTCTCCACAGGAGCGATATGGTGGAACTCCGACTTTCTACGTCACCACGCCTTCAGCTGGGGCTCGGGTTCTCACCATGTCCTGACCTCCGTCTGCATCTTGTATAACACACACGTTACTCTTCACGGTCTTAATCATCTAATTTGTTTTACCTTTTTTAATGAAAATGAGCTGGAACACACTGAAAATCATGCCATTAACATGAAGACAGCCTGAGAGATTTTATTAAAGAATTTCTTCCACATGGACGCTGTGTTTTTTGTGAGCTGGCTGCAGCCTGGAGCAGCTGCCTGCATGTCTTTCACCTGCATCTGTGAAAAAAGCAATGCTGTAAATTGTTTTAAACACCCACGTTTGTGGTATTGGTAAATATTGTGGAAGGTAGTCGAAAGATGAAAACTAGATTTTTTTCTTACTTCAGATGGATAAACCAAAGTTGCCAAACACAAATGTGATGTTAGTTTACTACTGTATATTTACAAAGATGATTAACTACAGAAGGGGATGACAGTACTGACACACACAGATACACACTGAACAACCACAACACTGAATCCAGTGACAGGTCACGTGTTCTGCTGGGAATCATCCTGACGTCCATGTTACCAGGAAGAGTTCACCTGGGGGATTCTCAACCTTTTGGACCTTAGGACCCACTTTTTTCCACGACCTGGGGTCTGGGGTCCATTCAGATGTTAACACTATTAGTTTAATTTGTATTCAATAACTAAACCAAATCCACCTCCAGCTGAACGCTGGAAAGCTTGTGAGATACATGACATGATGGAAAGAGATCATCACAACTGACCTTTTAAAAAGCACTTTGCCATCCTGCCGCTGTAGTTGTGGTTTTATTAATGAATTGATGTAGAAGTCAGTGGGAAGCAACTCGGACGGAGAGATGGATGAAGCATGTTTTTAATGACAGAGGCTAATAATGCGGAAACGGGACTCCGGGACTTGCGCTGTAAGTGGAGTTTACAAGGTTCACTTGAAGGCACCATGGGGGCGGAGTTAGGAAAACTGAAGTTTAGCCTAGCAGGAAGCGCTGAGGCAACCGGAGAAGAAAAGCCCCGGACCCAGCGTTGAACCGCCGCTCTAACCTGAGATTTCAGGGACACGTACGCAGGGAGTCGGATCCTTGGCCCGCTGGTCCCGTTTCCTTTGGTTTTTAAATGAAGAAGGAACTCCTCATTAACTGAAAGCCGGGAACTGGCCGAAGGTGGGAGCGTATCCAGCGGCTGTGAGCGATCGCCCTCGGCTGAGCAACGGCCGCTTTGAATCAGGTGGGTTAACTTGGGAGGAGGGCCCGCACGTTTCCACGG
Organism: Melanotaenia duboulayi; assembly: GCA_026261665.1. Lineage (NCBI taxonomy): Eukaryota > Metazoa > Chordata > Actinopteri > Atheriniformes > Melanotaeniidae > Melanotaenia > Melanotaenia duboulayi. Next base: position 27,863,937 of record CM047995.1, on the reverse strand, counting down.
GGCTGCTGCCCACAGGTGTTTGCTTAGGAACTAGTTCGCAAACAGTCTAAGTACCCGGATTTCTTACAGCCACCTGTTTTCTGTTAATAAGCAGAAAGACGGAGCTAGCTAAAGTTGGCTGTGTAACCAGACTTCGTTCTTCAGTTGTTCCGTGGCTAGCTGGCTAATTTTTAACCATTTAAATATATTCCACCCAGCCACCAGACTCGTGGCTTTAAACATTTGTCTGAGATAAAGGCGCTTACCTGAAGACCATTTCTTAATTGTAGTGACAACGTGTTTAACTTCCAGAAATGATGATAGAAATGAGAAACACCCAGAGGACCAGGCTGGGTTCAGCAGTCTGGACCTGGCTGGAAAGTTTTCTTTCTCACTTCATTTCATGTTAAATTAAGTGTTTAAGCATCTATGACAACAGTCTGAATTCACAGTAGAAGCATGAGCAGGTTTATGATAGAAACAGAGTAAAACTCAGAAGCTGTGGTTAACCTGTGAGTGTATCCAGGTGAATGGTGGTTCCAGTGTTGCATAATTACGGAAACGTCTAAATTCTTCAAGGTGTGCCTCCCAGCAGGTGTGTTATTAAGCCCTTTGAGTCTAGTTTCAAGCATGAGTGAGTGTGGTGCAGGAAAACCATCATCAGAGCATTTAGATTAAAGCAGGAAGATGCATTTAACAGCACGAAGAAGTTGTTTCTCTGTAAAAACAAGGAATCGTTTAACCTTTAAAATGCCGAGCCTTATTTATGGTGTTTTCTTAAAAATAAAACTATATGTAGCAGCTGGAGCTTTTAATCCCAGCAGCTTCATGATGTTTCTCAGCTGTCAGAC
>CM047995.1:27825671-27835789 GCA_026261665.1 Melanotaenia duboulayi | reverse complement strand
TTCTTTTTATAGAATTAAAACTATTCCTTCTAGTTCCTGTCTCTTTAACTGAAACGGTTTAAGAACAAAGTTTGAGAGAGAGATCTAAAAGACGATTAAACATGTCTAGATGCTAATGCAGGGGGGCCCAAGTCCAGTCCTCCACAGCTACTATCCTGCATCCCTTCTCCAACATACCTGAATCTAATGAATGACACACATACACACACACACATACAAAGAGAGAGAGATGTGTGTGTGTAATGGATGGGGGAGGGGCCTGAGCCAGCACCCCTGCTCATTGAGAAGAAAACAACGTGCTTTCACCTCAGTTTCCAGAAGTAGTCTCTAGATTAGTCGCTGACAGACGTTGACGTTGTTTGGAAGGTAAACTGTGATGCACGGAAACACAACCTGTCCTGGTTGGACGAATTCAGGAGATATTTTCTCCCTTAAATTAAAACTCCCCTCATCATTTCTGGATGTTTGTTGGTAATAGATCAGCCACAGCCACGTTCAGACTCGGTGAAACACCCACAAACTGGGCGACTGGGTTTCATTCCCATTTAAATAAGGTTTTACCATATCTAGCACTATTCCCCTGAAACCATGTGTTTCCATACCTTCATTTTTTTGTCAGCAAGCCACACACACTTCCTGTAAGCATGCAGATGAACCGATGAGCAGGAGCACGTTGTTTATCAGTGATGTGTCTCCAGATTCTGGTGCTGGAGCTGAATGACGAGGCAGCGGAGCAGACCGTGGAGGCTAAAGTTGTAGACCTGCTGCAGGGCCAGGAGGGATTCCGCTGGAAGGTAAAGACCAGTTCTGCTCACACACACAACCACAACCAGTTCACCTGGTCTGACGCAGGGAAATCCAGTTTGAGGGTTCTCTGCTCCAACACACCCGTCCTGATGTCATTTCTATGAACCCCTAAAACTCTGCTCGGTCTGCGGTCACCCCGAGTTCTCTCTTCTATCATCAGAGTTCTTCTGGCTTTATGACCTGTGTTTTCCATGTTTAGTCCGTTCATGGTGTCATGTCTGTTAGGGCCACACTCGGCTGGATGTGCGTGAGGAGCCGGTGCTGTTCCCTCCAGGCTTCCAGCCCTTCACTCTGGTCCAGTGCCAACCCCCCGCCGTGGTCACCGCCCTCACCCTGCACTCGGAGTGGAAGCTGGTTGCCTTTGGCACCAGCCACGGCTTTGGCTTGTTTGATTACCAACAGAAGAACAACGTCCTTACAAAGTAAGTCAGGAAGAGTTTTCATGACTTCTGCGGCTACCAGAGGTTTCTGAGGAGTCCCCTACCTGAACAACCTGGACCCGACCGTTCCAGTCTCACTCTTATTTACAGATAAATGTCCGAACTGAGCAGACTTTATTTTAAAGGAAACATTTCGTAGAGTTAAACAATAAGTTTTTTCCCTTCCTTTAAAATTAAGGTGTGGTATTTCTGTAAACCAGCTCCGAGGAGCCGTGGAGGTTGTAGATGGACAGCAGCTCTTTCATCACACCGACGGGTCGACTCCTGTCTGTAGGATGCTGCAGATGTTTGCTCCAAAAACTCCACATTCCTTCATGTACCTGAAACACCTGCTGAACCTCAGCTCTGAAGGTGCACTTCTTTTAGGGCATGTTGTCCAGCTGCATCTAGTTTGTGTAAATCAGGGGCGCCCGAGTCCAGTCCTCGAGATCTACTATCCTGGAGTTTTTAGATGCAACCGTTCTCCAATACACCTGAACCAAATGGCTCAGTCCCCTCCTCCACATCTACTGGAGAGTAGATCTGGAGAACTGGACTTGGGCACTCCTGGTGTAAATTATGAGACAAAGTGTTTGCAGTCTGAATCTTCTCCAGCAGTAAAATCAGTCCTACTGGTGTCATGTGACGGGTTAGGATGTGTCCATCAGAGCTGAGCAGGTTCACATGTTGGAGTGTTTTATGAAGAGAAAAGCAGCTGCTGTTGGAGACGGAGACGACCTCCAGCATCTGTTAGTCGTCTCTTCCACTGGGTTTCCATTTCATTCTTTACTTAGATATAATGTTCAGTTTTATCATGAATATATGAACATGCAGAAAAATGTGAACTTCAGTTAAAGGGAACATATTTGAACATGTTTTAGAAGTAACAGAGCAGTAACTTTTCCAGTAATTACTTTCATAATGCTGTAACTGTGTTACTAAGAGCTTCTTTTTGTAACTGTAATTACTTTTTTAAAGTGATGCCCAACACTGAAAATGTCACCTGCTCAGTAATATTACAGCTCTATTTCATTCTTAACTACAGGTGCACACTGAACCCCAGCGACCAGCTGGCGATGGAGGGTCCTCTGTCCCGAGTAAAGAGCATAAAGAAATCCCTCCGACAGTCCTTCCGGAGAATCAGACGCAGCCGAGTGTCTCTAAGAAAACATCACGTCAACAATGCTGCTAAGGTAGCGTCGCAGCCCCTCCCCCGATAACACGTCCTTTTATTCCTCCGTGTCTGAGTTTCGTCTCTCCAGCAGCTCCAGGAGGCCAACGCTCGTCTGGAGGCAGAACTGGCCGAGATGGAGCTGGCTCCTGTCCAGAGGAAGATCGAGGCCCGCTCCTCTGACGACTCCTTCAACGGCCTCGTACGGACACTTTGCTTCGCTGACACCTTCCTCTCAGACAGTGAGTGTTCCTGTCAGCCATCACAGATCAATTAGTGGCTGCGTTATCAGTCAGCGATCGTTAATCTATCAACAGTAATGATAAAACAGGGAAAACTACACGAGTAACGTGGACTGCTTTGTAATGGACCTCGGGGGGCTTTCGTCCACTCTGTGTTGTTGTAGGTTCTCATAACTCCCCCTCTCTGTGGGCGGGGACTAATGGTGGCACCGTGTTCGCCTACATGCTCCGCCTTCCTGCCGTAGAGCGCCGAGCAGACGAAGCCGTCTCTGCACAGCCAGGTGAGGACTGAGTTTCTGACCATGGCTCGGACTGTTTCCTCTCTGTCGTAACTCTGACTCCCTCCGTTGTTCAGCCAAGGAGATCCAGCTGATGCACCGCGCTCCTGTGGTCGGCATCGTGGTCCTGGACGGCCACGGATCTCCGCTCCCCGAGCCTCTGGAGGTGGCTCATGACCTGGCTCGCTCACCTGACATGCAGGGCTCACACCACGTCCTGGTCATTTCTGAGGAGCAGTTCAAGGTCAGCCACACATTAAATTAGAAATGTAGAATAACGTGCAGTCTGATCTGGTTATGGTTTGATTGATCAGCTGAAGTAAAAGTAGATGTTTGAGTCATGGCTTCATCAGCCTGTTAGTGATGATTTCTGACTGCTTATCTCTGTTCATGGGGACAGAAGCACTCTGACTGCACGTTATGTAGATTTAGCTGTTTTCAGTTCACAGCCACAGAAGCTCTGCTTAAGAGTTCATCTTTTCCTTCTTCACATTAGAAACCATATCAGCCAGCGAACATGGAGCATGGTGGCGGGAAACTGTGTCTATAACAGGACCCAGAGAACTTCTTCACTTTAGTTCAGGAGTTTGAGTATTTATCTAGGCTGGTTTCAGGCAGGTGACAGGATCCGTTCAGGTGAAACATTTGACTCATGGGTTCTGGTTGGTGAGGAGTAAACCAGGTGTTTGTCGTCGTGTCCAGGTGTTCACTCTGCCAAAGGTGAGTGCAAAGATGAAGCTGAAGCTGACTGCTGTTGACGGCTCGAGAGTTCGGAGGGTGGGCGTGGCCTGGTTCGGCAGCTGTCGCACGGAGGACTATGGAGAGAGTGGCCTGCTGGTTCTGACCAATCAGGGTGACGTCCACGCTGTGTCGCTGCCACACGTCAAGATGCAGGTTCAGTACCCCTGCATCCGCCGAGAGGACGTCAGCGGCATCGCCTCCTGCGTCTTCACCAAGCACGGCCAGGGTAAGGACACAAATCAGGGCCTGTAACATCACAGCTGAGGCAGAAACTGGAGGTTTGGTCCTCTAAGTTGATAACATCTACCGCTGTTCTCCAGCTGCTCTGCAAGAAGAGCTGAATCTTTAATCCTAAATACTGAAGCTGCTTCTCTTGTTTTCAGGCTTCTACCTGATCTCTCCGTCAGAGTTTGAGCGTTTCTCTCTGTCCACTCGTTGCCTGGTGGAGCCTCGCTGTCTGGTGGAGGAGCCTCTCCATCCAGCCTCCTCCAACCATCACCAGCCTGATGGAGCGTCATCTGCTCATCGGTACCCAGACTGTCCTCAGGGTCTTGTTGCTGTAGGGAAGGTTTTCTCAGGAATTCACACATGTTTGTCTTCTTGTTCCAGCAGCACACAGGAGGGTGAAGATGCAGGTAAAACGTCTGTGGAGTCTGAACTGTTGGTGCATGTGCAGCTGTCTCAGGACCACCACGTGTTGTGGTGGCTGTAGTTCCAGTGTGTGCTTTGCTGATGTGCTGCCTGCCTGTTTTTACACACTTTGTGGCTGTGTGTATTGATGTGATGCCTGCTGCCTGTGTGTTCCAGAAAGTGCTGCTAGACGTGTTATGGAGCATGCTTTGCTGAATGACGAGAGTGAGTACTCCAGAGAAACCAGCCGAGAAGGGGATGTAAATGTCTCTTCTCAGCTAGGCTACGTTCACCCTGCACGTCTTAAAGCTTGATTTTTTTTTTTTCTTTTTGAGTGGTGGACCATTTCATCACATTTTATTGTGAATGTGGCCCTGAAGTGACACGCATGTGCAGAGGAAAACACGACCTCATGCAGCGAGGTTGATATTTACCAAAGTAAATACGGAGGCTTCACTGATTCTGCCGCGATCCCTTTACACTGGTGCAGAATTGCTCCGTTTCTCTCTCGTCTGTGACGTCAGTGTGGCAAGACGGTGTGTGAGCAAAGGGAGAATGAGACTGTTTGCAGGCTTGGGGTGATGAAAACCAGAGTCTCATTGTGACGTTCAGCACACCGAACTGTGCAGTCCAGTCCGTCTGCATGGCGCCAGCTCCTACCTGTTTACCCCAGCACCGCCCTCCAGTTCACACGGGCAACAAGATCATCAACAGAACACGATCACGTGACAGAACGCGATCACGTGACAGAACGCGATCACGTGACAGAACACGATCACATGACAACACATTTACATGACAGAACACGATCACATGACAATACATTCACATGACAGAACACCATCACATGACAGAAYACGATCACATGACAGAATACGATCACATGACAGAACGCGACCACGTGACAGAACACAGTCACATGACTGAACATGTTCACATGACAGAACACGATCACATGACAACACATTCACATGACAGAACACGATCACATGACAGAACACATTCACATGACAGAATACGATCACATGACAGAACACCGTCACATGACCGAACGCGATCACATGACAGGACGCCGTCACATGACAGAACGCGATCACATGACAGAACGCGTTCACATGACAGAACGCGATCACATGACAGGACGCCGTCACATGACAGAACGCGATCACATGACTGAACACGTTCACATGACAGAACGCGATCACGTGACAGGACGCCGTCACATGACCGAACGCGATCACRTGACAGGACGCCGTCACATGACAGAACGCGATCACGTGACAGAACGCGATCACATGACAGAACACGCTCACATGACAGAACACGTTCACATGACAGAACACGTTCACATGACAGAACGCGATCACATGACAGAACACGCTCACATGACAGAACGCGTTCACATGGAAACGTACAGGATCATTTAAAAGAACGAACGATACACATTCCTCATTGTGCCAGAGAATCCGGTGCATGCGGTCTCCTCTGAGTTCTTCCTCAGAAACATTTTGGAAGGAAATGACTGATATTACCCATAATTCAGTTTCCTATACGAGAGGAAACATGAAGCTTTGGAGGGAGCCAGAGTTTCCTAACAGTCGAAGTCAGACGCACCTGATCTAGGACTACGTATGGAGGTGGCCTGGGCCGGGTTTGAAAACATCGGATTTGTGTTGTTGAGATCGTCATGAAAACAATCAGAAATGAAAACACTGGTATCGAGCTGCGGTGTGAACGTAGCCAAGTCTGTCGTTAACCGTTAGGTCAGCTTTCTGCTCACACCGCCATCAGACACGACGAGGTTTCACCCTGACTGAGCTGCAGCGCTTCTCTACATCATGCTGAGCTTTAACCGCTGTTCCATGTTTTCTTTCAGAAGTTCTCCAGGAGATTCAGAAGTCACTGGAAGGAGACCAGGCGTAAGTATCCGCCATGTTTCTTCAGCCTGTCTGGTCAGAAGACTTCTGTCTTATGGCTGCGTCAAACATTTAGAGCGCTGGTTCTAACGTTGTTACGCCACCCGAGAAGTTCCAGCTTCATGACTGACATGAAATCCAGGAGAGACCTAAATGTTTCCACGGGCAGGAAAAAGGACTTTCTGAACAGAACTCCTGGTAAAGTAAAGTCCTGGTAACCCAGAGGCTCTGACACTAGATTGGTTGTTGGAATACTTTTTATTTTCCCATTATCCACCACATAAAAAATGTATTTTTAGTCTTAGCTGTATGATCGGGGCCGGGTTCACAAAGAATGTCAGCTCAGCACGGCTCCTTAACAGCACTAAAGGTTTCTAGCTAACAGCTCCCTCTACACAAAGCTGCTGAGAGCAACGGAGCGAACGCTTTCGCTACGAGAAAGGTTGACCCTGTTGCCACGGACGATGTCATGCTTCCTGTGATTTGCTGTCTTGGGTCTTTGGCTGTTTTAGGTGTCAGTAAATTGATGACGTCAGTTGAAACAAACATCCAGTACATTTCAGCTGACCCGCGTGTTAATGCTAAGGACGTTTTACGGTTGGTTGTTCGTGTGCAGTGACTCTGACGTGTCCCATCTGTAGCACCTCCACGCCGGGACAGCTGGCGTGCATCGAGCTGATTGTTTTCCCTGTAGCTCCCAAATAATCATATCTGACTATAAAAAAAGGGCCATTACTATAAAACCACTATAGACCATCATATGAAAAGAGATGCAGGCTCCGTCCGTCCCAGTTTTACACTCAGATGAAACATTTTATCTCTGGTTTCTATGGTCCATCAGACTAAAAACAGGAGTTTCAGACCTGAACTTTCTAGCTAAGCTGACGGCAGGTTTCCGTTACTGTGTCACCTGATCGTGTCACACCGTCTCCGTCCACAGAGAAGGACCTTGTCCAAACTCCTCTGGTTACTAAAATCATGTAAAAGATCAAAACCAGAGGTGCAATGGTTTGAATTTGATATTAATGCGTAACTTGCAGATTACTTGGAGCATAAGTTGGTTGATATGTGAACATTGTTGCAGCAGTGGTAAATCCTCTCTCCTGTCCCATCTGGTTTAACTGGGGCTCTGGTCTGATGTATTCCCAACATGTCCGGATGGACTTCTGTTTCCCATCCAGTCCCAGGGTTTCCTCTCTGGTCGGGACAGAATCACGTATGAGTGGCAAGCTCTTTTCACTAGAAGGTTTAATTTGCTGATGTTGAAACCAGGACTCTGACAGCAGGTCAGCTCTCAGTGTTTGGAGCTCACTTTCCTCCAGAATGCAGTCCAGATGGGAATGTTTGACAGGAACAACCTGCAGCGAAGGTTGAAGTCGCTGTGCTGCTGTTATGGCTCTGAGATGTGAGGCGGTAGCAGGCATCCCGTAGCCAGCTGTGTCTGCATGAGGAGGAAGAACAGCAGCATCTTTACTGCCAGCTGCTTCTGCTTCCACGAGCAGATTGAACTGGTAGAAGATCCAAACATCCAGTTTCCCTGCAGACGGATCTGTTCAGTAAAACGTGATAAATTTATGGGACAAACTTCCAAAATAATCCCTGAACTTGGAGATTAACTTTGCTGGTGTCGAGCCTCCCAGCTCCTCCTGCAGGGAAACCCAGAAACTGCATGAATTCCTCAGTAACAGCAGATCGTAACAGCTAGTAAAGGTTGTTACGCCTGCTCACACATTTCTCTGAGGAAGCAGCTGATTATTGATCAGAGATGATTCGATCCTCTGCTGATGGCAGGTAAATGGGACACACCTGTCCAGATGTGCTGATGGAAGCTGTTTCTATGTTCTTCAGGTCATTCCAGGAGAATAATGTGAAGACTGCCATCGCCTGAGCAGCGTCTGTCATCAGTCCAGGTGAGGCCGAAGTAAAATCACGTTTCTTCTGTGTGGGTTTTTCTTACATCTCATGAACGTTCCTGGTGTCTCCTCAGAGAAGAGACGTGCATGAGGTGTAGCGCAGTCCTCATGCTCGGCTAACAACCACTACTGACTCCAGCGTTCACACCGACGGGCTCCTGCTCGCTCTGCTCTGAGCATGCAGCTGTTTAAAGACTGGCGGAGGGCGGATGAGACACCGGCCGTGCCTAAAGACCACACACTGTCACTGAGCATGCTCAGAAGCATTTAACCCAAAACTACCTGAAGAAGATTGACATGTGACCAACATCAGAAATCTCCTGTAGACGCCGCGCTCTGAAGCCTCTATCGACACCAGCTTGCCTCGCTCCCACACGATGGAGGGTCTGCAGCCTGAATCTCATTTCACTACAGCTTTGTTTCCTTTTAACGGTGGGAAGCCGGTCCTGCAGGGGAGCGCTCAAAATCCTTATTTATCCAACACGCCGATGCCAGAATAAAACGATGCCATTTTCTACTGAACTAGATGTTAGAAACACTAAACGTTTTTAGGCTTTTTGACTCAGGAGTTTTTTCTTTTGTTAGAAAATTTGTTGAAAATGGAAATGATAAAATTTTTCTACAGCTGCTTTTTACTCCAGATTCTCAGTTTAAACCCAGTTTTTTTGTTGAGTTTAGACTTTTTCTTAGTGGATAGAAATGACCTCGGTCATTGCTGAACCAATCAGCGGCGCGGTGGACGTGCGGTTTCTGATCTTTTGACTGGTCCTGGCTAATGATGGTCCCACACTGTACCCCCTACTAAACCCACCACAGGTACTTGTGCACTGCTGCGGAGCTCCAACGCTGTAGCGCTGGAACAGCTTTTCTGTGGGTCTGTTTTTACCTAAGCCTTTTATTCCACCAATGACAGATGTAATTTAGGAATGTAACTGTAAGCTATTGTAGTGAAATGATTTTAATATATAGTGTGTTGTGACTTTACCTGTGGGCCTGTTGTAACTGGGGTGGCTGCTACTTGGATCACACGAGGAAATGTTTGGTACTCTGTCCTCACGCTGGGTTTTTCAGCAGCGGTCTAGAATATATTTTTGTAGCAAACCCTGATATTTTTCAGCTGTAACACTACGTTTTAATGCAGATGATTATTACACCTTTTTCTTAAGAACCAGTTGTCTGTTGTCTCATTGACTTGGTGCATCAGTGTGTTATGTTACACGCCGTTCTGATCATGTGCAGGAATGTTTATCCTAAAAGTGGAAGAAGGACCAAACGTTCCTGCTTCGCTCTGCTTCGTCATTGTGAGCCGCAGCGTCCCATCTGTCTCTGAAGTGGAGGATGAAAGCATCGGTGCACCATCCAGCATTTTGACAAACCGTCATAGAATGAGAAGCTTTGTCCACTAATGGCTCAGAGCCTCTGCTTCTGCAACCTGAGCCCCGAGGTCCCGTCTGAGGCTGCCGGCTTAAAGAAGCAGCTCTGCTGGCCGGATCAGCCACCTGTAACCTGAAGACATTAAATGAGCCGGAGGATGGAGGCTGAACCACTGGGTGTTTAACTTTCAGTTCAAATCTACAACCACAACTTCAGAAATGTAGCACACTTTGGATTCAGATCTCATCAACTCTCCTTTCAAAATTTTTATTCCAAGTAGAAGATAAACCACATACCACATGTTTAAACGGAGACGTTTCACTATGAGATGAAAATATGAGCTGATAGTGAATCTGATGGAAAAAGTTGGAACAGGAGCAACAAAAGGCTGGAAAAGTACCTGGTACAAACCAGAAACACCTGGAGGAGCATTGGACAACTAACCAGGTTACCTGGTAACAGGTCAGTAACATGACTGGTATAAAAGGAGCATTTCAGAGAGGCAGAGTCTCTCAGATGGAAAGATGGACAGAGCTTCACCAATCTGAGACAAACTGGATCTAAAACTGTGGAACAATTTCAGAAAAATGTTCCTCCCACTTTGAAGATCCTCCATCTACAGTGTAG
>CM047995.1:27738979-27752131 GCA_026261665.1 Melanotaenia duboulayi | reverse complement strand
GGAGGAGGTTCAGACCACAGATGTTAAAAGATTTATTTCTAGAACTCTGTTGAGTTGTAGAAATAAGGTGTGTCTGAACCAGAGTGGTTTGACTGTCTCTGATTTGTCACTAACTTGTTTGATTTGGGTGTGTTCACGCTGAAACTTGGAAGCAGAGCATGGTCAGCCATTGTTCTGATTTGACTTTTGAAGCGAGGCCATGATACTTGAGAATAGATGCTTCATGAAAAGGCACACACGTGTTTAATTTCAGCTCTGTTAAGCTTTGATTGCAGTTGTTGTGGTTTGTTTTCTACCATTTGTAACCCTGACCACCTGAACTGACTCAACTCATCATTCAAATTGAAGTCACATCTATTAAATCAGAAAGAAAAGATGGAGCAAGGTCTACGTTTTACATTTAATCAGAAAACACGAAGCCTCACCTGGATGCATCAGAGATTACAGTTGTGTTTTTAGAATATGTGTCCAGCCATGGAAAAACCAGTAACAAGTCTCCAGAGGGTCATTTTGAGTTATTCACAGATTCTTAAAGTGTAGCTTCTAAGCTTTCCAAGGATGTCTAACACATGGAAATCTGAAAATATTTTAAGAAAGTGTGGACATTTGGATGTTGGCATCCCCAAAGTAATTTTGTGAGAAATCAGATCTCAAAGTTTTGAAGGATTAACATCTACCTGGGGAGCCAGGTGTGGGGCAGTAACAAAAGATGTCCACATTGCATTACTTAGCATTAAACACACCTCCTGAATAGTTGTCAACAGGAAGTCTGGGAACCCTCCTTGAGGAGATTCCAGGTTGAGGCTTGTTAGTTTAGTTGGCAGAGCATGCTGGGAGACCAGGGTTTGAATCCCCCAGGATCAAATACTAACACCTTCCAGTGGGTCCTTAGGAAGCACCCTTAATGCTGCTGCCTAACCAGTGTCAGTCACTTTGGATAAAAGCATCTGCTAAATGACTGTAATTAATGTTGATTTTATAAACTTAACCCCTTTTTGAACTGATAAGGGAGAAAGACAGATGCGATTATTTGCCTTTGTCAAGCCACAAGCAAGACATTTATTTATGAGTGCTCACAACCTGTTCTATCTACAGTATATTGCCCCACATTCGATCCAGCTGGGGCCAGGACACGAAGACCATCAACGGGGGGCAAAACTCTAGGGTTGCTCAGTAGCTGAAACCTGCACCACTGTCAGTTCTGATAACTCTTGATCTGCGGGAGCTTTTGGAAGTAAGGGCTCACGTGCAACAGCCAGCGGAAAGTCCTGACTATCACCCTGCACCAGCTGGTCCTACAGCTGTGGGATGTTGAGGCAGCAAGGACCACAATGGACAGAAGTTAGTTTTTGTGCATATCCTTGACTTTGATGGCTGCCAAAGTGTTGAGTCTAGTCTTCATGAACAGTTGCTTGATCGGACCAAAACCACAGTCGGGAGCAAATTTGGTGTGGCAGCAATCAGGAAGCATGATAAGCATGAAGCTTGTGTCCAGCCAGGCGCCGTACCAGAGCATAAAGTTAGTTTTGTGTGTGTCTGTTGATCAATAGTATATATGTAATGGACATTATTTAATGGCACGACAAGACCTTTGTTCTTTCCTATATCTCAGAGAAAAAAAGTCCAAGCATGGTCTGGTTGTGACAGTGGGGATGAAGCCTGTGGGGGATGTGAGTTAGCTTATTAGTTTGACAAACATTAAAAGGGTGAAAGCAGGGGGCCCCAGGCCTTTAGTTTCAGACCAACACCTGGAACAGATAAACATTAGTGTGGTTCGCATGATAGTTTATCATCCCAATGACAGAATTGTAGGTTTGGAGGAGGTTCGCCCAGAACTCCCCACAAACCAAATCATAGATGAAGCAAGGTACAACTCCCACCGACCTGCTTCTCCCCGTTGGACATCAGCTTCCCTGAGTGTGGCTGTTCTCATCAAAGTGTCTTCACCCATTCTGAAAAGAAAAAGAAAGAAAATACTTTCAGAAAACTGAGATTATGGTTGATGCTAACTGGAAGTTTAGCTTGTAAAGCAATCACATGGTGGTAGTTTGGATTCATACATTCAGTTAAAACTCCACATCATTAGCATTACTATTTTCCTACACGTTGTAATTCAAGTAGATCATCAGGGTTTAGAGTTATTCAGATTAAAAGCAGTTGCTCCTATTTTCACATCTAAACCTCCTATTACAGCTTATTATGTGATTGCAGTTTTTACATGTGCATCATTTGCATTTTTATTCATGTACAGTACTACAAAACCAATTCTCACTCATGGAAAATAGGGTGAACCTCTTCTTCCTTGGTGAGTTGATAAAATATAAAGAAAATAGAAAAACACTTTTTGCAGTACCTGTGTGGAAGTTTAAGTAATTAAAATTCTAACACTGAGCTAGCAAACAACAAGTTAATGTACAGGTGGCTTTAAATAGATAACAAGAACATTCTGATACTCAACTCGTGAGAAACGGAAAAGTATTAAAAGTATTTCTGCAGATTCCATCGCCTCTGATCATGCACAAGGTTCTGGGAGGGTTTCTTTTTGTCTGGTGTGTTTTGGTGGATGTAGTCATCCCCAAAGTGGCTACTGCACACCTGTTAGCGTCAAGGCGTCCATTTATTCGCATGTCCTACCTCTTTTTGTGCTGCTAAGGAATCCACCCGTATGTTATACATTAAGTCTGGGGAAAGTTTACGGCTCTACGACTGTGTCCCATGTTGAGATTTCACTTTTCTTCTTCCGTAGCATTGACAGTCAAAGTTATGAATCTTCGCCATTTCTTCATGTGGGTAATATGAAACCCTGAGCAGAAAAACGGCATAAGTAGCCGTGTGGTTCGACGTGAATGTGCTGCCAGCTGGCTGAAAGACATAACAAAAGTGCTTCAATAGCCAAAGAGACTGATATGCAAATCTTATGTTGTAATACCCTAAACAAACTCAGGAAGCGGCTCCTGCTGGGAATTTCCTCTGAACGTACCTAAATTCAAATCAAAAGATGGAGTGGCATCTTTATGATTTCAACTGGCATATATTGTAAAAAAAAAAAAAAAAATCACATAGTTTTTCATTGTTTTTTAGGTCTTACACCAGGCAGACTGGTTTTCCATGGTGGGTCACATATTACAGTTATTTTATTCTAATATTACAGTCTTCCATGTTATTTTCACTTTCATCATATTGAACCTGTGGACCAGATTGGACCCTCTGGAGGCCCGGTTGTGGCCACTGGGCCGTATGTTTGACAGCCCCGGTTTACATGCTGTGAAAGTCAGATATGGGATAGTTTCTAGTGACCCGGCTTGTAAAACACAAACTCTGGACTCTGGAACTGGGCAGCCTGTGGGGGTGGGGTGGGAGGGCCAACAGGTATATAAGAGGACAGGTGTCTAAGAATAGGCGAGATGGAAAACACTTGTCAGAGCGAGATGAGGGAGTGTTTTCTGACTGATAACAAGAAGTGAACTAAGTCGGACGTAAGTTAGAGGTGAACTAACCTAAAGGAATAAAATGATTTTCAGTTAGAAAACGAAACCATGTTTACGGTGGAATGACTGAAAACACCTGACTGTGTTTTATTGATTTCAGGAGTTTCAGGAGAAGAAGAAAACACAAGTAGTGATAAAGAACAAGTCTGTCTCTCCAGGGATGGTAAGGGGCTAAACGGACCAAACGGACCCTGTTGCTGCAGATGCAGTGGTCACCATGCTGTCTTTTATATTTTTCCTGGCAGGACGTGGGAATGTTGGAGATTCCAGCTGAGCTGTCAGCCAGACTCCGCAGTGCAGCAGGTACGTTGTTTACCTTCATGTTCGGGTTTCTGGTCAAAATGTTCCTGCCTGGATTATTATTTATGGCTCTCATATTTTTATTTTTGAGTAAATGAATGTTTTTCTTCTTTTATCACATATATGGCCATGATTTACCCGTCTGTCCTGTCTGTTAGGTAATGTGACAGGGTGGGGCAGATGCTTGTTGAGGTGGATGTTTCCCTCACATCTCTCCTGAATCTCTGTCCAGTACAGACTGAACATCAGTATATGAAAGTAATGAAGCTTGTGGTTCTGTCCACCAGGTTGTGACCCTGCGTCAGCTGTGACCAGAGCTTCACCTCCACAGGTGAAGGCACGGCATAAACTGACCCTGCCCCAGGATGTAGACAGATACCCATTCTCCCGCTATGCTAAGTCTATATTAAAGGTGAGTTAAGTCCATACTCACTCATTCTTTTATTGTGGTCTCAAGCCCACCCTAACCTGATCCTTCTACCTCCCTAAAACATTAATTTAACCAGACCCAAACATAAGCTTGAACCAGGACCAGGACCAGAACCTGAACCCAAACCTTATGTGTCAAACGGTGGTGTACTTGTAATTAACAATAATTACTATGTAAATAGGTTTTACTTTTTCCATTTGGTAAACCCAACATGTAGTCCAGCTACCTATGATGAGTCAGCTCTTATTCCAGAAGAGCCGAGATGCACCAGCACCAGCAGATGCTGCTTCTTTTGTTCTGGAAAAAAAATGTATGCCCACCCTGGTGCATGCTGGTCCTTTACCCTACGTCATATTTATAGATTTACTTCACACAAATAGCTTATATCTAAATAAAGGAACTTTGCTTAATCATAAAAATGTTCACAAAATAAACAAACAAAAATAAACTGAACTAAATCCCCCTGGGACTGCAGATGGAAATTAGCCTTTGGCTAGAATCTGGCATGTTTACAATCATGTAATTTTTCATGTTTGTCCATTGACATGCATTGTCCCAGCCAAATAAATAAATAAATTCAAATTCAAATTCAAATGGTCAAAGTGGAATTATTACGTATATGAGATAAGTAGTTAATACAACCTCCAGGGGGGTTGTTCTGGTTTTTTAAAACCTGTAAGGTTGTCAGTTTAAGATTTGCATGTTTACAAAACAAGAACACATTTAATGCTTATCAAAGGTGTGTGTGTGAGGACTGCTGAGTGTGGTTATGGTTGATATTGTATGCTTTTGACAGCAGAATGGAGTCCCTGGGGGAATTTGTGATAAAATATCTTATCTCAATTATTAATGCAAATTAAGACAATCTGGGGAATTCTACAGGTTCTTGCGACTTTGACAGATAACTCCAGCTTTAAGTGTTAAATCTTTCCAGTGATATGCAGAGAAAAGATTTTGGATAATTAAAAGACATTCTTTGTTTAAGAAAGGGTGCCATTAAAAATTTGGAGATTATCCTGTAGTGAGTGCACGTGTTTTCTAGCAGGTTTTCTGTTTGGAAGGTTTCTAACAGAAAGAGGTTGGGAAGCACCTCTGTGTGTCCATCAGGCTGATGGCTGATCTGTGTTCCAGTTGAACCCTCTGACATTTATTATTTCCCGTCTTTAGTTCATGTTACATTTCATTTTTTGGTCTGCTGGAGAGAATCTGTAAAGTTTTCCTCCAGTGCCAGAGCAATGCAGCCTTCAAAACAGAACAGTTCATTTCTGCCTTTTGAATTCAGCCCTAAACAGCTGGTTCTGATGGGGACACTTTTATTAATGTAGATAACATTGTAATAAAGGAGAAAATAGTCCAGAGTGTAATTTTTGTTCTCTCAGGACACATGGTGCCAGCCTCAGGGATTCCCCCTCCAGACACCTCTCACCTCTCTGCAGCCAGAAGACGCCAGAACTGCCCTGGAGATTTACAAACTGGTATATCTGGATAATAAGACATCTATTTTATTTTATTTTTTTTTATTTTTCTTTTCAACCTCTGTTGTGATTTATTCCTCACGATGTGTCTACACAGATCCTACGGTTTACAGGTGAGTCAGACCTCAGTGGCTGGCATGAGCAGGTGTTGGGTAACTACATCGTGGAGAGGGGTCAGAACCAGCCAGCCCTGAGGGACGAGATCCTGACCCAGCTGGTCTATTATATGTGGGATCAACAGGAGGAACGGAGTAGTCTGAGGGGATGGCTTCTGCTGGCCTGCTGCCTCAGTGCCTTCACACCCTCCCCAATGCTGGAAAAGCCACTGCTCAAGTAGGTCAAACGCTTCCGCTAGCTACAGCTACAAGGAATGATGATAAAAAAGTTTCTTTGGGTTTTATTTGGTGTATAATCTGACATGTTCGGTTCTTTTTGACGGATGTTGTGCTTGTAAAGGTGATGGTTGCCATCATGTTAGCCATGTGTCAGCGGTCTAAGCAGATGTTCAGTTATGTTCCTAGTCTCACCTCCACGCTGCCTTTTGTGTTCTGTGATGAGTGTACACATGACTCAGGCTTCGGTATTTCCCTCTCAGGTATGTATCGGACCACGGTCCAGGGGAGTACCGTTCACTGTGCCAACACAAACTGCTGACCTCCCTGCAGCTCCCAGCGCCCACAGCCCGCAACTATCCGCCTACCCAGCTGGAGTGGACCTCCACCCAGAGAAAGGCATCCATGCTGCTGGATGTACACACCTTCAATGGTAAGACTGGCTGAAAAGGCACAGCTTAGTATGAAACAGGACCTCTGGATCAGTTTTTCTGTGACCCTAACATCCTCGGACGTTTCATGTCAGATGAGAAACTGACAGCTGAGGTGGAGTCGTGGACCACAGGAGAGCAGCTCGCTTCTTGGCTTCTCCTCTGCAGGTATGCAACCCATTTTTAACAAACAGGTGTTCGCTCACCTTCAGTACCTTCACTTCATTATTGCTCCTCATCTGTGTGTCGATGGTTTCCCACAGAGGTGCCACAGAGTCAACCCAAGGCTGGTCGGTGTCTCTTGTCACTGATGAAGGTTGGTCAGATCTATCTGGATCAGACTTTGTCATGGATCTTCTGGCCAAAGCTGAAGCAGAAGTGCTGCCACCACCAGGGACGCCCTCCTCAACCAACTCTGACTACCTGTTCAGCAGGCAGGGAGACAGGTAGAGGAGGAAAGTGGACAGTCTTTTAAAAAGTAAACGGTCAGTGTGGACATTTCTGTTCCTCTGTCTCTCCAGGATACCAACTACAGATCTGGATGAATTCATCCCACCAGCACCACGCATGCAAGCTCCTGGACTGCCTCCCTTTGATGGAAACCCATGGGGAAGAGATTATCCACAGGAAGGTAAGAGTTTAAACCAGGTCCCTAAAACTGATCTGAGGACAGTTATCCTGCAGGGCTGTGTTGTGTTTCCAGTGCAGTGGACAGTTTTTCCACCCCCTCTAACGTTTCATTCTGCCTGTCTGCAGGGCGGGGTCGACAGATAGATGCCTACGTTGATGATTTGTTTGACCCTGTGCTGGACAATAGCCCTCCAGTAAGTGATGTCCTCCTTTTATTTAACCTGTTTCTGAAGTAAAGCTTGACGTTTCTTGTGCTCACCATGCAACAGGCTGAGATGGACAGGCTCACTGATGCTGATACACAATCCCAGATGGATTGTGTATCGCTGTCTGGATCTGGTTAATGACTGTGTGGAGTCATTGAAACGTCTGTGCTCTCTCTCCAGTAACTAACTGTTTATGTGTTGGTGGTTTGTTTGTTTGCGTGTGGAGGACATGGATAGAGTGGCCATGTTAAATCGCAGGATGAGAGGAGGAGGTGGCGTTGGACCAATGCAGCCTGGGATGTATGGAGCTGGTAGGAAAACTGCTTCTCATCTACATAATATAACACACATCATGAGGATGTTACTGTCTGGCATCATAACCTACTGTTACAGTAAACCTTTGCTCACTTCATTGATAGTACCAAAACTTGCATTAATCAGTTATTTTTGATGAAGTTTTATTTTCATATGTGTTAAAAATCAATCTGCTTCACTAAATCAAGGATCAGTAAAGACACCCTGGTATTCATAATTCTTCTTTCTTATAAGCTTATAATAATATATGAAATTGTTTTTTAGTGTATGTAATTAAATAATTTGTTAGAAAACAATATTTTTAATTTGGTGCTACAACAAAGTCAAAGAAGAAGCAAAGACTGAATATATTTGTAATTATAGATATTAAAACCAGAGCTCATCCATCCATCCATCCATCCATCCATCATCCATCATCCATCCATCATCCATCCATCCATCATCCATCATCCATCCATCCATCCATCCATCCATCATCCATCATCCATCCATCCATCCATCCATCCATCATCCATCATCCATCCATCCATCCATCCATCCATCATCCATCATCCATCCATCCATCCATCCATCCATCATCCATCATCCATCCATCCATCCATCCATCCATCATCCATCATCCATCCATCCATCCATCCATCCATCATCCATCATCCATCCATCCATCCATCCATCCATCATCCATCATCCATCCATCCATCCATCCATCCATCATCCATCATCCATCCATCCATCCATCCATCCATCATCCATCATCCATCCATCCATCCATCCATCCATCATCCATCATCCATCCATCCATCCATCCATCCATCATCCATCATCCATCCATCCATCCATCCATCCATCATCCATCATCCATCCATCCATCCATCCATCCATCATCCATCATCCATCCATCCATCCATCCATCCATCATCCATCATCCATCCATCCATCCATCCATCCATCATCCATCATCCATCCATCCATCCATCCATCCATCATCCATCATCCATCCATCCATCCATCCATCCATCATCCATCATCCATCCATCCATCCATCCATCCATCATCCATCATCCATCCATCCATCCATCCATCCATCATCCATCATCCATCCATCCATCCATCCATCCATCATCCATCATCCATCCATCCATCCATCCATCCATCATCCATCATCCATCCATCCATCCATCCATCCATCATCCATCATCCATCCATCCATCCATCCATCCATCATCCATCATCCATCCATCCATCCATCCATCCATCATCCATCATCCATCCATCCATCCATCCATCCATCATCCATCATCCATCCATCCATCCATCCATCCATCATCCATCATCCATCCATCCATCCATCCATCCATCATCCATCATCCATCCATCCATCCATCCATCCATCATCCATCATCCATCCATCCATCCATCCATCCATCATCCATCATCCATCCATCCATCCATCCATCCATCATCCATCATCCATCCATCCATCCATCCATCCATCATCCATCATCCATCCATCCATCCATCCATCCATCATCCATCATCCATCCATCCATCCATCCATCCATCATCCATCATCCATCCATCCATCCATCCATCCATCATCCATCATCCATCCATCCATCCATCCATCCATCATCCATCATCCATCCATCCATCCATCCATCCATCATCCATCATCCATCCATCCATCCATCCATCCATCATCCATCATCCATCCATCCATCCATCCATCCATCATCCATCATCCATCCATCCATCCATCCATCCATCATCCATCATCCATCCATCCATCCATCCATCCATCATCCATCATCCATCCATCCATCCATCCATCCATCATCCATCATCCATCCATCCATCCATCCATCCATCATCCATCATCCATCCATCCATCCATCCATCCATCATCCATCATCCATCCATCCATCCATCCATCCATCATCCATCATCCATCCATCCATCCATCCATCCATCATCCATCATCCATCCATCCATCCATCCATCCATCATCCATCATCCATCCATCCATCCATCCATCCATCATCCATCATCCATCCATCCATCCATCCATCCATCATCCATCATCCATCCATCCATCCATCCATCCATCATCCATCATCCATCCATCCATCCATCCATCCATCATCCATCATCCATCCATCCATCCATCCATCCATCATCCATCATCCATCCATCCATCCATCCATCCATCATCCATCATCCATCCATCCATCCATCCATCCATCATCCATCATCCATCCATCCATCCATCCATCCATCATCCATCATCCATCCATCCATCCATCCATCCATCATCCATCATCCATCCATCCATCCATCCATCCATCATCCATCATCCATCCATCCATCCATCCATCCATCATCCATCATCCATCCATCCATCCATCCATCCATCATCCATCATCCATCCATCCATCCATCCATCCATCATCCATCATCCATCCATCCATCCATCCATCCATCATCCATCATCCATCCATCCATCCATCCATCCATCATCCATCATCCATCCATCCATCCATCCATCCATCATCCATCATCCATCCATCCATCCATCCATCCATCATCCATCATCCATCCATCCATCCATCCATCCATCATCCATCATCCATCCATCCATCCATCCATCCATCATCCATCATCCATCCATCCATCCATCCATCCATCATCCATCATCCATCCATCCATCCATCCATCCATCATCCATCATCCATCCATCCATCCATCCATCCATCATCCATCATCCATCCATCCATCCATCCATCCATCATCCATCATCCATCCATCCATCCATCCATCCATCATCCATCATCCATCCATCCATCCATCCATCCATCATCCATCATCCATCCATCCATCCATCCATCCATCATCCATCATCCATCCATCCATCCATCCATCCATCATCCATCATCCATCCATCCATCCATCCATCCATCATCCATCATCCATCCATCCATCCATCCATCCATCATCCATCATCCATCCATCCATCCATCCATCCATCATCCATCATCCATCCATCCATCCATCCATCCATCATCCATCATCCATCCATCCATCCATCCATCCATCATCCATCATCCATCCATCCATCCATCCATCCATCATCCATCATCCATCCATCCATCCATCCATCCATCATCCATCATCCATCCATCCATCCATCCATCCATCATCCATCATCCATCCATCCATCCATCCATCCATCATCCATCATCCATCCATCCATCCATCCATCCATCATCCATCATCCATCCATCCATCCATCCATCCATCATCCATCATCCATCCATCCATCCATCCATCCATCATCCATCATCCATCCATCCATCCATCCATCCATCATCCATCATCCATCCATCCATCCATCCATCCATCATCCATCATCCATCCATCCATCCATCCATCCATCATCCATCATCCATCCATCCATCCATCCATCCATCATCCATCATCCATCCATCCATTTATCCATCCATCCATCCATCCATCCATCCAGATAAAGGGATAAAAGACTTACTAAACTCCAGTAGATGTATGTATTATATTGTTTCTGCTGGACCTGGGTTTTGTAAAGACTTTAATTTATTGTACATAATTAAGTTTGCTTTGGTCTTTAAATAATTCTTTAAGTTAAGGAACATCTAATATAGTATTTTCATTAAACGTCCTGAATAAGATAATGAAGACAGCAACAGAAACCAGCAAGTCTCTGGCACATCATGTTTCAACCAGTTGCAGCGATAATACTTAGAGTTAACTGTTAAACCTCATCTCTGTGTTTCACAGAGGATTTAACTTACTGTCATTTTCAATCAGAATGAAACACTATGTTTTCCAGGTATACCTATGACAATGCCAAGTTACCCCATGGGTAAGTAAATAGGTTCATGTTATCAATCAAGCTCTCCAACCTTTCTCCCTTTTCTGGACTTTTCTCAAAAGTTTCTACTGGAATCCTCCTTATTTTACTGACTTTGCTGTATTAGTTCAGGTTAGTTTTAGGACATTGATTTCTTGGCAGATATGACCACATCTCCATCTTTGTGACTGGGGATCGCTGACACTGCTTCACTTATCATTGTTTCTATCTTTAATGTGATGTTCACTGCGCCTTCACTTATTTTTGTTGAAATATGATTTAATGAAGTATTTTTAGGCAGATGAGGAGCTGCTGGGATGGGAGTGAGATTAGAAGTCTTTGTTTTCTAATCTCCATGTTACTGTGTTTAGGAGCGCCTGCTATGCCCAGTTACGGTGCAACTCCCATGATGCCAACTATGCCAGGTACCCCCCCCCCCCCCCGACTATGTTTACAAGTAGTTGTCCATATATTAGCAGCAGTTTGGTTGCCCTGTCTATAAATGTTTCTCTGATTCGTCCCTGGACAGCTATGATGGTTCCTCAGGCTCCTCCCCCTGCAGCTGACCCCATGCAGATGGCAGCCACTCAGCAGGCTTTTATTAACCAACAAGCCCTTCTCATGGTTAGATTTTGACCATTGCCTCACATTTTCTCTTGTCCTTCGTCCCTGAGCTTCACCTTTCCCTCCTCCCCTGCAGGCACAGCAGATGACCTTGCAGGCCATGACCCTGTCCCACCAGCAGGCCCAGGAGCAGCAGAAGAAACAGGAGAAGAAGCAGGAGGAGGAGAAGAAGTGGAAACGTCAATCAGCGCGGCGCTCGCGTTCACCCTCCCCTCCATCTCAATCACCCCCGACTCTCTCACCCCCACCCGTCAGGCCAAAAACACCTGCATCCAAACGCCCCTCCAAACAGAAGAAGCCTGAGCCAGAACCAGAGGTTTTTAATTTTCATTGTTTAATACGCGTCTGTCTCTTAATATTTAATTATTTATGTTTTTTTTTAAATACAGTAACTGTTGTAGGTTAATACATACCAATGTATTTGTTATATAGTTGTGACATGTGTATGCCGTTATTGTAAAGGGGCGGTTGTGTTGGTGAGAGAGAAGTGGAGAACGGATGTTGTAGACGTGTAGATGTTGCATATATCTGCAAGAAATGAAGGTGGTGTTTATCTTCAATAGTGAGTTCTTTGTGTGTTACAGTTTATTTCCCAAACCAACCTTGAACCCTAGGATGCAGAAGAAAGGAACATTGTTCCATCTGTGCAACTATACAATACCTCATGTGATTTTCAGTGAGATCTATTTCTGGTTTGAAGTTGAATGTCAGAAATAAAGAACATTAGGCCTCATTCACCAGTATATTCTTACAAGTCTTCTTAAATTTGTTTTTAAGTTATACCTAAGGAGTATTTTCTGAAAGCCCGCCGTCAGATTCACAAACCAGTTTGTCTGCCTTGTGAAAGAAAAAACTTGGATATAAATAATCACACCCTGAAACTCAGATTAGATGACAGCAGCTTAATATACAGACAGATCATTAATTCCTGTTGGACCTGGACAGCAGCCTGCCGTTTGGTTCATGAACACACCAGAACCAGCATCCTAGTGGTGGAATGGAAAAAGTGGTGCACCCATGAACAGGAGGTCAGATGCC
>CM047995.1:27713859-27724514 GCA_026261665.1 Melanotaenia duboulayi | reverse complement strand
AAACTCCTCCACCACGATAAGGTGGTGGCCTTTAGAGATAATAAATGTTTTACAAACACAAAGTGTCATTCAGAAGCATGAGTCACAGAAATAGATGAGCGCATAAGAAATTCCAATTCAGAGGAACCACAATGACAAAAGCAAAGGTTTTCATCATGAGCTTGTTGGTATCTGTGGACAACCCTTCATCATTGAGTGATGTTCGATGTTCCACCCGCACAGCCCGGGAACCAGGGTGCCATCGATCCCCCTCCCCCACCCTCCACCTGCTCCAATCTCCACCCCACATAGCCCCATACTCACACCCTCCCCTGCGCTGTACCCACAAGCACTCACCATCACACAGTCACGTCAGACACATATCAATTTCAGTCAGACTTCCTGAAATTAAGACATGAATCAGTTTTTTCAATTTTTTACTGACTTCTGATTCTTGCTATTTTTCTGAGAAAATTTTATTATTATTGTTTTTATTATTTGTGTATGTTGTTTGAATGCCAGTCTGACATATGTAAACTCCGGTCTGACATATGTAAACTCCGGTCTGACATGTGTAAACTCCGGTCTGACATGTGTAAACTCCGGTCTGACATGTGTAAACTCTGGTCTGATATATGTAATCTCTTCTTATTTGCATACAGCCCCACAGTGGAGATGCTCAGGTTTTAGGTGTTTCTCATCGTGGGATTCGTCTTCTGAAGGTGGTGAGAGCATCAGGAATCAGCCCCAAGCATCTCAGATTGCTCAGAGGCTACAGGTACAGCACCCAGCAGACGCTGATGGTGTTAATCTGGAGATCTCTCTATCCACAGGATCAGTTTGATGTCAACATTTTTACAGCCTGCCTGTTCACAGCTTTGATTTTTACTCATGTTTCTTGCACAGAATAACCTTAGTTTGCATGAATTTAGTTTTGCAGAGGTGCTGTCAGTGGACCTCCACGGTGCTGACAGGGTGGAAGTGGAGCTGAAGAGTGAGAACCTGGTGCTGCAGTCACCTAGAGCTCCTCAAATCACTGCCATGATCCAGTTATTCCTCCAGGAGCTCATCAAGGTGCTTTTTTTAAAATAAATTGTCTTTCCTTTTAAAGCTTCCTGGTGTCTCCTGGCCATCACATCACCACCACCAGTTACTGGGCTTCACCATTTTATGTTTATGTACTGATCACACAGAACTCAGGCCATGTCATAGCTCTGAAGAGTTTTGTAACAGATGACAAGAGTCTGCTCAGCTTCAACAAAGGGGACATCATCAAACTCCAGCAAATGGAAGGACTCCAGGCAGGTGAGGTGATGTTTGGGATGTTATATGTATCTGTAGGAGGTTATTTGTCAGGTCACAAACTGATTCATCATGTTTGTGTACCCCACCAGGCTGGCGGTTTGGCACCATCAGAGGACGTTCCGGTCTTTTTCCCGAGGACCTCACCCAGCCATCTGCTGCCCCGGACTATCACTGCCTTCACCTAAACCTAAGAGATGACCGGAGGAAGAGCATGAGGAGTGCCAAGTCTGTCAGTCCGTCTCTTGGCCTGTCTCCAGCTCCCATCATCAGACAAATGGGCAGCACCGATTCAGAGCGACGCTTCAGAGAGGCTTCATGTCCCAGCACAGGACAGGGATCACTGCAGCCACCAGTACAGACTCCCATCCAAGGCTTAGTCCATGAAACAGAGCTCCACTCAACTATGGCTGACTTTGCCATGAAGTATTTTAGGTATAAAACAGGGATACTGATCACTGTTGGGATTTCTGCTGTATGCAACATGCCTAGGCTAATTTGTGCTTCCATTATATGTTAATCAAAGAGTGGGGACGACAGGTCTGCCGGTCAGCGGTAGGAACTTTACTGAAGTGGTTCAACACACAGAGGTACGACATTAGAAACCTTTTTTTCATTTCCTTTATTACCCACAGTACATAAGCTCACAGGTTTGTGTAGTTTTTCAGCCTACCAGGTGATGAGAGGCTGTTTTTTAACTGTTTTTACTGCATGGACAACTTTTAAACTGTGTGTGTACTGTGTTGTGTGTACACTTTCTGAAAAATTTCTGGTTTATTTCCACCGTAAACCTTCTACATTGTATTTGGTTTCCATCCAGGTCCCCATCCAGGAGTCTCTCATTCTCTACAATGATGCTGAGATCAGTGATTTGTCTGTCCAGTGCTTTATGGGTAAGTCTTCCTCACTACCATGTGGCAACATTCAGTGAACCCACAGTTTTTGTGTTCCCTCATCATTTATTCCTTTCTCTGCCCTTGCAGACATGATGCAGTTTATGGCTGACATACCAATGAAGAAGAACACCACCCAAGTTGACTGCCTGAGGAAAATCCTGCTGGTCAGATTCATTTACCAACTGTATCTGTAATCAGACCGACTGCCACCAGTCTAAAAGTAATTTCTGCTCTCTGTTCAGCTAGGGAAGGAAAATGAGCTGCTGAGGGATGAGATCTACTGCCAGGTCATCAAGCAGACCACCAACAACCCAACAAAGTCAGTGTTTGCCATTTATTATAGGTTGTGTAATACATTTCCGTTATCTTATGAAAGGTTAAGTTGAGAAATAATTCATGTAGATTAATTAACTACCCAGGGGCTTAAAATCTCTACATATCATTTAGTTGTAGGTACTAAATTTATTTTAAAGCAAACCTGAACTTTTGCAGCTCTGAAACATCAGCTCTGCCAGGCTCTCTTTGTCATATGACTTTGTAAGAAAGAAAGTGCATCCTCCTTCAGTCCTCAGCTTCAATGCAACAGGAGTGAAAATAAGATAAAACAACCTCATATGAGATAGTACACACAGAGTCTGAATCTGTGTGTGAAAGCCTACTTCCTCTCCAGGATCCAGCAGCTTGTAGAAGCTCCTCCAGCAGCAGGAAGCTGCAGTCATCGTTTCCTGGATGATGTTTGTCTCTCTCATGGTTAAGGAGGAATTTTGCTATACTCTTCTTTCCATCATTGCTTCAGTTCATCGGGGTTTGCAGCATTGGTACCTGCAGCTTTCTGAAGGTCCCATCTCAGCATCTCAGTCAGGATGAGGTCTGGACTTTAACTGGGTCATGTCAGCACCTTGAATTTGTTCTTCCCCAGCCGTTCTGGTGTAGATCTGCTGCTGTGTTTGGATCATTGTCCTGCAGCACGAGATAGTTTCAGCTTCAGCTGTTGGACAGATGGACTCACATCTGACTCTAGAATATTTTGGGATCTAGAGGAGTTCATGGTCCACTCATTGACTGCGAGGTGTCCAGACCATCATCCCTCCACCACCGTGCTGACAGCTGCTATGAGGTGTTTACGGACCAAACATGTCCACTTTGATCTGGTCTGTCCAGAGGACGTTGTTCCAGACGTCTGGTGGTGTGTTCAGATGCAGCTTTCCCTAAGCCGTGCTGCCATGTTGCTTTTTCTCCTTCAACCCTTACAAGCAGCCATACTGGTTCAGTCTTTTTCTAACTGGACTGTCATAAACTTCAACATTTAACCTGCTAACTGAGGCCTGTAGAGTCTGAGATGTAGTTTTTTCCACAGTCTGATCTTAAACTGAACCTGCTGGAAGGTTGGCAGATGTCTTGCAAATATTTTTTTTCTCTGTAGAATGATGGACTGCAGGTAGTCTGGAAATGACCTGATAACCATCCCCGATTAATGGGCAGCAGCAGCTGCTTCTCCAGGATCATTGCTGTTGTCTTTCCTTCTTGGCATACCTGAACGTTCTGTAGAGGAGCTCACACTGTAATGATCTATCAATTTCTTTTCCCCACACAATGATTCTGGATTTTGACTCAGTTTTTATGTGAATAATAACATAAGACTTGATCAGGATCAAGTAACTTTTTTAAGGGACACATTTTTAAACCTTTCATCTGTACTTTGTTTTGTAAAGGTCCCATATTATAAATTTTTTAAACAATTTCATATGGGTGTCAGAGGTCCAACAACATTGATTTCAAAGTGTATTACCCCAAATTCAGTCTTGGTCTTTAATCTCAGCCATTCCAAATGTGGCTCTAGTGAGCTCTGCTGAGAATGAGCTGTTTCTGTGTCTGAACCTTTAAATGTTCATGAGTGGTGCCTGGCCACAAGGAGGGGCATGGGCAGGCTAAATTTTGTAAAAGTGGAGCAAGCAAGCAAGAGAGGAGACACAATTTTCTCATTTTTGGGCCACATACACTGGCTATGAGGACACATAAGACTGTTAGAAAACCTTTAGAAAAGACATTTTGCATAATATGGGACCTTTAAGTCAGCTTTTTACTGACTGGACAGAAAGACACAGATGCAGCTGACAAAACTAAAGAAGAGTAATGATAAACTCAAAGAAGCTAAATTCCAAGTTCACAAGAAAAAGCACTAAGATTTGAATCCCAGGACATGGCTCCTTTTTTTCCCTAACAGATAATCTTTAATATCTGTAGATCCAGCTGTACGCTTGGCTGGCAGCTGCTCAGCCTCGTAACTGGCTTCTTCCCCTGCTCTGGTACTCTGCAGCCCTATGTTGCACACCACCTGCATGACATCTGTCAGGACTCCGAGCACTTATACCAAGGTAGTGGTAATGACAAGTTATTTTAAACCCTGGAAGTTTCTCTTAATGTTCAGATCGGTTTTTCATGTTTTTCCCCAGAGCTGGCCTTTATGTGTCAGTACAACCTGCAGCTTTCTCTCAGCTCTGGTGGCCGCCGTAACATCCCCTCACATGTTGAGATAGAGGCCATTCTGGTAAGTTGACCTATGAAGCACGTTTTCCTAGTGTTTCTATGATGATCGGCTTTCACAGCTGACATAATTATGAGAGCATCTTTGTTGTGTTTAGGCTGGCAAAACATCTCGACGTATTCCAGTCCTGCTGCCAGGAGAAGTAGAGTTCCCCATCAAGATCCATAGCTTCAGCGTAAGATTTATTCATATCTAAAAAGAAATCTATTTCAGCGGTTATCGACTTTTTTCACCAAAGTACCCCTTGTGGAATAGGTTTTGCAGTCCAGGGGCCTCCTTTCTAAAGCTGGTGTAGGTACAAAATCCAGCGTACGCCAATCATAGTCAACTTTTGGGAGTTCTAAAAACAAAACTTGACAGAAAAATGTTCCTACCTCCACGGCTACTCTGACCCAGGTGTTCCAGCAGAGCGGGACCAGACTGGAGGCTGGAGGTCTAGAAGTGATGCTACGCTAATGAAACACACAAGAGGAGGATTTCCTTTATTTATTTATTCTTACACAATGCTTTTTATTCTTGTCCTCATTTCTGTCCAGACGGTCTTTATTTTCCACAACTCCTTGTCCACCTGGTTAATAGCGTGATGGTGTCCCTCTGCACCGCCCACCCAGCTGGAGCAACAGGAACTAGAAAGAAATATTATTTAACAATAAA
The DNA here is from genome assembly GCA_026261665.1 of Melanotaenia duboulayi. Classification (NCBI taxonomy): domain Eukaryota; kingdom Metazoa; phylum Chordata; class Actinopteri; order Atheriniformes; family Melanotaeniidae; genus Melanotaenia; species Melanotaenia duboulayi. Next base: position 27,719,138 of record CM047995.1, on the reverse strand, counting down.
TAAACTGCTTCCAATCTCAGATGCATCTGTACATATTTATTTTATAAATTAAAAGAAATTACTAAATTACCGGCATCATTACCGTCATTTAGCAGACGCTTTTCTTCCAAACGTCGTGCCCACCAGTTAAACATGTTTACGTTTTCCAGGATCGCAGTCTCACCCCCTGAAACATTGCATTTCTTCCCTTTATTTTTCCTCCCGAGTCATCATGGAAATGAAGTGATGAATATGTATTACAGGCGTCCACCTGACCAGTTTTAGCCATCATGTGGGCAGGGCAAGGCGCTCCCTCAGGTGCGCCCGCTTTAGATTTGATTCTGATTTATAAACGGAAACAGGTGGAGGACGTGTGTGTGCACGCTTTTATAAATCTGAAAGTAGAAGGGCAGCATTTTCTTTTTGTGCAGCAGATCTGTGAGATGTGAACTTTCAGTAGAGGAGTCGTTTGTCCGTGTCCATGCCGTCAAAAAATGATGTAAAACAAACAAACAAAAAGAAAAGCCCATAGTTTCCAACCTAATAGAACTCAAATATTCTTCAGAAAGGTCTTCCCTGTTATCTTATCTGTTGCAGAAGTTCCCACAAATGTGCTGCTTTCACTCTTCTGTCCATTTCATCCCAAATCAGCTTGACGGGGTTTAATTCTGAAGACTGTGCTAGCCACTCCATGTTTTCAAGCTTACCATCTTGTTCATTTTTTTCCTGAGGTAGTTCTGGCACAGCTTGGAATTGTGTTTTGGTCATTATCTTGCTGTAGGATGAACCCCTGACCAGCTAGGCGCATACCAGAGGGTACTGCATGGTGCTGCAGAATGCTGTGGTGGCCGTTGTGGATCATGGTGACACTCACTGTACAAGTCACCGACCCTGGAACCAGCAAACCCCAGACCATCACACTTCCATCTCCATGTTTGACAGTTGATACCACACACTGTGGAACCATCCTTTCACCTCCTCAATGCTGTACAAAGATCTTGTGTGATGAACTGAAGATTTCAAATTCTGATTCATCAGTTCATAATTCCTTCTTACAGTCTCCAGTAGTCCAATGGCAGTGTTTCCTGGCCCAGGCAAGCCTTTTTGTCTTTTTCTAATGTTGTAGCAATGGCTTTCATGCTGCAACTTGTCCTGTCAAACCTGCAGCTCGAAGTCTTCTCTTCACAGTTGAATCTGAGACTTACTTACTATGACCACTATTAAGCTGTTGTCCTGAAGCCGCCCATCATGCAAGCTTTTAACTCAGAAACTCGCCACTGATTCAGTTGTGGCTTTGGGTCTCCCAGACCTCTTCCTGTCTGCTATTTCTCCGTAGGAAATACCAACATTTTTAAGTGTTATGATGGTCTGTCTCTCTTTCATTGTTAATTGCCTTTTTCTTGCCATTTTTTGTAGCAATACACAACTTTCTGCTGTTCGATACTGTTCATCGGATGCTCACGAGGGCATGGTACCACAGTGTGTTCAGACACTGCATTTATGCAGACAAATGGATTGTAAGTAATCCAACAAAGTTGGAACATCTGTAGGAGTCAGTAGCACCAGCTTTCAAGGCTTGATCACCCTCCACCGCAGCAGAACAACTTTATATTGTTAACCCATTTGTGTTCCCTGAAAAAGGTCATTTTCTATAATTCTGAAATGTACATTATTTTTCAGTTTTGGGTAACCTTACCTTTTTATTTTTAATCTAGCAGTTCACCACTTACCTTTGTACCATTTCAGGCTATTCATTAGACTTGAATTGCAATAAATAACTGGAAAAATTGGGCTGTTTTAAAACTTTTGACCAGTAGTACATATATATATATATATATATATGTTCCCAAATAGATAATTCATTAACTGAATGACTTAATTTATTTATTTATAAAATAAATATAAAAAGAAATAATTAACAAAAGTATGGACAGGAAATGTTGACAAAATATACAACTGAATTTTAAACTTAAATTTTTATCAAATTTAACAAATTAAAATATTTGTCATCTTGACATATCTGTTTTAAGGATACAAAATAACACTGTCATTTTAAAGGTTCAAACTAAACCTTCTTGGGCTTGTGAGGATGGTTGTCGGTCTCCGTGGCGGGTGACTGCTGTTATGAAACCTTTCTCTAGGCAGAGCTTGTTTCTTTGTTTTGTTTTTATCACAGCCATTGCAGAGAAAGAGGTCTCACATGAATATGTGGATGCAAAAGTTTGTAGCTGCTCCAACGCTTTCTGGCCCAGATCAGGATGCTCCTGTTTTACACTGTGTGAGTGTGGACGTGGGAAACTTTATCTGAAGGCCACGGTCAGATGACACTTCCAAGAGTTTTTCCTGAAAAGTGACAGGAAGCTTGTTTCTGTTTGAAACGGTTTTCACACCCAATCCAGTTTCCAGTTTCCGGTCTCCGTGTCAGGAAACTAGAACTGAAAGCCCTGAATCAAGTTAGTCAAATAGCCCACTATGATGATTTCACAAGTGCTCTGTCCACATCCTCACTAATGTGAGAACCTGAGGAAAGCAGGTGTAGACCTTCTCCACGGCTCTGCTTTCTTCAGGAAGCCACCCACCTTGTCATACAAGCTCAAAATGCTGCTGTCTATGCCCTGCAGACGTATTCAGTTCATTCAGTTTGCTGAATATCTCGGCCAAGTAGCACATCTGTGCAAGCCAGTTTTTGTCCTGGAACAAGGTGGCAAGGGAAGATTAATGCTCAGCCAGAAAGGTGAAACTTCAGATTGTAACTCACACGGCTGGTTGACGATTTTTCCGACAGAGAGACTTCTGTGTGAAGCAGCAGTTGTGTGTGTTCAGCTCCCATATTTTCACAGAGATGGCGGAACAGGCGCGAATTAAGTAGCCTTGACTTTATGAAGTTCACCACTTTGATGCTGTCATTTAAAACGTTGTGTAACTCAGGCTCATTTTCCTGGACGCCAGTGCCTCTCTGTGTATGGCACATTGAGTCCATGTCACGTCGTGGTTTGTTTTCTTTTACACAGGCTACGAGTCCTCTCGCTTTGCCTGTCATTGATGCTGCTGCGTCCTTGCAGATGCTGCTGCAGCATTTCCAGCTCAGACCTTTTCACAGAATAAGGTGTTGACAACATCAAATAGGTTTTCTCTGGTTGTTTTCTTTTCCAGAGTTTTGCAGAATAGTATGTGCTCATAAATGTCTTCAGTATCGATGCTCATAAAAGCAAGAAGTTGAGCATTTCCACCGACATCCGTGGACTCATCCAGTTGGAGGGAAAAGGTGTTAAGTTTTCCCATAAACTTGCTTGAGGATGTCTGTGCTCATTTTCTCCACTCTATGGCAAACAGAGTCCTTTGAGAAAAGCACCGTCTTTAATTTCTCCACCGTGTCTTTGTCCAGCATGGTCTCAGCCAGAACAACGGTAGCTGGAAGGAGCAGGTCTTCCGCTATAGTGAACGGTTTCTTAGCTTTAGCTACAAGCAAAGGCGCCATGTAAGACCCTTCAGGGCTTTGATTAGGGTTGTGGAGGCTTTGTGCATCACTCTTGAAATTACTTAAATACAGAAAATTTCCTCTTAAAAAAACTCCTGTATCTTACCAACGTGACATGTTTTGTGTTAAAATGCGGCTACAGATGTGCCGGCTTCATGTCACTGTTAGCTAATCTCTCCCCACAGAAGAAAATACAATGCCTTGGGTGGGTTGTGAACATAAGTCCCATTAAAACATATTCCTCTGAATACTGCCGGAATTTGGCTGGCTCTGGTGTTGCCTTCTTTGGCCCTTGGCCCACTATGTTTTCAGTTGCATCTGTACTACGCTTCAACCACACCTCCATTCTTTGCGTTGTCAAGGGGACAATGATTAACAGTCGATGTCATTTGGCTTGTAACAGGTTGGGTCCAACCATGTTCGTATGTGGGAGACGGGGGGCTTGGATAATGAAATAGTGTGAAACTTAGTGTAACTTCAGTTTATGAACGTATACTTACATTTATTGAAATATTTATTAGATACATTTTATTGGTTGACTTTTTAATTTTATTTTTTTTAAAAAGCATACATAGAAGTAAAAACCTTCACATACTACCTGGAATGCCTCAAAGTACACCCAGGGATACGTATAACCCCATATGAGAAACACTGATCTATATAACAAACCACTTGTCCTGTACTCATCTACATGTCTCCATGGCTTTTTTTCCATCTTCCTCCAGATGGCAGTAGATGTGGTAACAGAGCTGTGTAAGGATATGGGCATCTTACAACCCAACGACATCAGGGAGTTTTCCATCTTCGCCACAAGATTTCAAGGTAAATATGCAGACTGGGTTGGACTTGTTAAAAGATTTATTTGGTTATGATTGTGAGCTAGAAAGTCCTCAGGGTTGGTTCTAAGGGAAGAGGAGGGGGGACAGAGACATAAAGTTGTGTATTGTCTGCATAACTTTGAATATTGATGTTAAAGGTCAAATACTACAGACCTTCAACATCAATATTCACAGTTATGCAGACGATACACAACTTTATGTCTCTGTCACCAAACGCCTTCAGCCCAATAAAAACCAAGCAGAAAGTCCTCAGGGTTGGTTCTAAGGGAAGAGGAGGGGGGACATCCCCTTAATGTCTCAGTATCCATGCTGCTGACTCCAACAACCCGACTCCATCGGGCCCCTGGTCGACATCTGCTCCAGGCGGGGTTTCAGTCCGGTTTGGCTTGTGGCTTACTGCGGTTGGCTGGTCCTCCAGTATCCTCGCCTCTCCATCAGACCTGGCGCCTAATGCCTTCGACGTATCCATCATTTCCTGGACCTAGGCCCTGTCTCCGTCTCTGTCTGCTGCATCCAGACTCCACTCTTATTCATTCACTCTTTCATTGCTGCCATCACCAGAGGAATCTCCCACTCTTCTGTCCTCCTTCAGTCCTGGTGGTTGTCCTCCATTTCATATGCCTCCCTTTCTCTTGTAGGGCCTAAGGTGCCACTTGGGGAAATTCCCCCTTCCATGTCCCATGTCTCATCTTTAGCCTTTGTCCATTCTGTTCTACTCCCACTCTCTGCCACATCTGCCTTTAAAAGGTTCTTATGTGCTGTTTCAGAGCTTTAAGCTTGGATTTTTTGGTTGTCTTTAACTTGGTTTGGAATTTGTAATATACCAATGTCTGTAAATGGACAAAAAAGTTTCCACAGCCAATAAATTAAAAAAGCAGCCAATCACAGGCTGCTTGTTCCTGCCAAAGAGTGGAGCTGACTGGAATAAAAGCTGAAGATTAAATGGAAGATTTAGTGCTGTTGAGGCAAAAAAGTTACTCTGT
>CM047995.1:27482713-27495402 GCA_026261665.1 Melanotaenia duboulayi | reverse complement strand
TCTTTGATAATAAAATTCCACAACAGGGTTTACCCGGTTATCAGTGTTCTGGTCCAAACAGAAAATTATAAAAACCGGACCGAGTCAGAACTGGAAGGATCAGTTTTCAACACAGAAGGTTCTTCTGTAGCAGTGGTATCACCCAGCTCTGACCAGTCTGGGTACAGTTGTGGGTCCTCCTGAGGATTTCAGGATCTGATGGTCTGGCTTGTCTCAACATGTCCTCTGGAAGTTCTGTCAGACTGGGATCTGGGTCGGTGTTCTGGGACTGCTGAGTAGTAGCAGAAAGGCCAGACGAAGGGTCTGGTTTAGGGAAGCTGCTCCTGTTAGTACCAGTACCAGAACCTGCTGAGCACCAAGGATGGACCTTCTGTTGGATGGTTCCCTCCAAGGTGAGGGTTAGATGATCTGCTAGCTGGAGCTCATTTATCTTCTTGAACCGGTTCCAGTCAGAACTTTTAGTGGTTCTAATCTGTTGTTTATCTCTGGTGGCTGGTAAAGTGGCTGGTAAACTGGCTGGTAAAGTGGCTGGTAAAGTGGCTGGTAAAGTGGCTGGTAAACTGGCTGGTAAACTGGCTGGTAAACTGGCTCTACCTTGTGGTCTCATACTGGGATAATTTCCTATTTGAAAATGCAGAACTGAGCCGTCCTGATGTAAAGAGCTGGGAGAGGTCAGGAAACAGTTTAGACTTTATTTAGGGTAAAGTAAAACACACAGTGTAGATGCTAGTTAAGGCCCTAACCAGGTTAACCCGGCCTGCACCGAGTAAGGAGTAATACTCACCTGGTGCATGGCCCCTGCGGGGATGAGGACAGAGTCTCCCAGGAACTGGACAACGGTCCATCCCAGAACTCCCTGCTCATCCAGCAGCTGCTGGCGCTGCTTCCTGCTCAGGTACAAGCCCTGCTCTCTGACTGGATCCTGGTCTGGTGGCACATCCAGCCCTTGCTCCTTGCAGAGCTGAGAGGAGGGAGGACAAAGGTTTGAAAGGTTAGATCCGCTTCATTTTCTAAGCTGCTGCAGTTAGTCATGTTTCCAGTCCTCACCTTGTGCAGGAATTCTCTGACTTTGTCCATGTCCTTGTTGAGGTAGATGTGCCACAGCGCTCCCGGCGTTTCGCTGGAGTCTTTCAGCCTCCGTCGGACGCCTTCATCCAGATCCTCTTCCTCCAGACGCTTCAACACTCCTACACACAAACATTTCCTCTGAGTTTCACCTGGAATTTAACTCCTTAACTGATATGATCCAGTTAATAAAAACGTCCTGGTTCTCCTCCTGGTGGCAGAAACTCATGACAGAACCGGTTACAGCCGGTTTCACAAGGTCTCACCGGTTTTGGACAGGACTCCGTTGCCTTTAGCTACTCCGACGTAGACCAGAACCGAGACCACATCTGAGACTTCCACATGGAGGTTGGCAGTCCCAAAATCCTGGTCCTGAGATGCAGCAACACCTGCAGAGAGACAGACACACCAGAAGCAAGACCAGAACCAGCATCAGAACCAGGGTGAGAACTGCATGGAAGCTGATCCAGAACTGGTCTAACGTGTAAGAGAGAAGGTTTGTAAAACAACGTGTTTCTGTAAAGGAAAGACGCTCTTCAGCCGACCTGCTGAGCCGGAGCAGACTTCCCGTCCTCTCCCAAAGAGACGGATGATGGTACCACTTCTGAGACAAGCTGAGTCTCAGGACTCGGCAAACCGGCACCATCACTCATCCAAGCTGCAGTGGGGTTCTTACCGTAGGCACAGCAGAGTCTTGGGCCCAGATCCGGTCTGACGAAAAAGGAAGGCAGGTGTGAGGCCAGGTTGAGGTTCCCCTCTGGATCAGAATATTCTGGCAGGGGAAGGTTCTTCATCAAGTCGTCATACCTGGAGACAAATGATGATAATTAAAACCAAACCACATTGTTAATAATAATAATACCAAGCCAACATGTCTGAAAAGGGGCAGGAAGCATGAGCTTATTTCAGCCTACCCCTCTCATCCACCCCCCAAACACACATATTTACAAAAAGGAGAAAATAAACAGACTAAATAAACAAATACATCAATCATTGTGAAAACAGCTGGTTGTTAAAGCCGTTCTTCCTCCCGGTACCTGGTGACAACCAGGTGTTTTAAACAGGCTCATGCTGATGACGCTGGAGCTCCATGCCCTCCCTCCACAGACAGAAACTCCCCCCTCAGATAAGCCCATCATTTCTGAATATTTCCAGGAAGTAGATGGTGTGTTGCTTCTACAGGATTTGTTAGAAAATGAACAGGTGGTGAGCATAAGAGCCGTAAATCTGTGTGATCTCTGTTAAAGGAAAGGAAAGGATCTCTCCGGCTTCCTCCCACCGTCCACACGTGTGTTAGGTTAACTGGTTACTCTGAATTCCCCAGTAGGAGTGAGTGGTTGTTTGTCTCTGTATCGGCCCTGCGATGGACTGGCCACCTGTCCAGGTGAACCTGCCTCTCACCGCTAAATGCTGGGACAGCCTCCAGCTGCCCCTCAGCCCTTAATATGACGAAGCGGTGCAGAGAACAGGCGGATGGATAAATGAATGTTATGATCTTTTAAAGAGCTGGGAATATTCCTACTATCAGCTGATTCTGTTAGAGATGTTGATCCAGAGGGTCAGAAAGTTTGTTTGTGTGTGTTTGTTGATGAGTTTATCTGAATGTCCATGTGTTAACAACGTCTGCCTCAGACTGAGCAGCAGGTGCTACCTGGAGGGCATGAGGGCCATGAACTCCTCTCCAGACGGCCAGTCCTTCAGTCTGTAGACCATCGGCTCTCCATCTTTGGACTTCGGTCGCTCTGAACAGGTAACAAGTTTTCAGTTAGACCGGTGGCGTCAAACATACGGCCCGAGGGCCAAAACCGGCCCTCTATAAATATATATACCAAGAATATGTCAAAAACAAACATATATCATTTATTTATTCATATAAAATATAATAGAAATCTCAAGTGAAATAAATAGAAATAAATGAATAAAATATGTAAACAGATAAATGGTGTTTAGAATTAATGAACCTTCACCTATTTTTCTCCAGAAATTTCAGGCTGTTGATAATATTAGAGTTTATTAAATGGATCCAGAGAAATCCAGAGCAGAACTTACTGGTTATGTCCTCAAATCCATCCCAGAACTCCTTAATCCCAGAATTAGACAACACCTGGTCTTTACAGTTGAGGAGGTCTCCCTGATGGTCTGCAAACTCCTGGTTGAAGGAGTCAGCCTTCCACAGACTGGCATTCAGTCGCTTGTGGATCCCCGACACCAGAACAGGCTACAAAGAAAGAAAGAAAGAAAGAAAGGAATGAATGAATGTGTGAAGGTTTTCCGTCAGGACTCTTGTTCAGGTGAGACAGGTGAGCACCTGTCCTTGTTTCCAGCAGTCTCTGAACAGCTTCCAGTTGTTCTGGTTGCGGTGGTCTTTGAGCCACAGTAACCGCCTGTTGTTCAGCCAGCAGTGAGGGATGTCAGGATGCTGATTGGTGGAGTCCTCTGCTGCAGCCATGGCTTCCGACTTCTTCCTCTCTGCTTTGGTATCCTCGGTAACGCTAGTGTTGTTGCCCAGGGCAACATGCTCCTGTTTGACTGAGAGCTTTGAGGTGATGCTCTGGCGGCTGGGGGGGATTTTATTCTCCACCACTGAAGCGATGATGTCATCCAGTATGTTCTGTCCACCTTTTCCAGTCTGCAGACAAAAACAGACGATGACCTCAGAGAACACCCAAATGCAGATGGAACGAGATCTTGGCAGATAAAAATCTTGTTAGTGCTTCATAGTGTACCTGTGAAGCAGCGGAGTAGACGGGTGCGAAGGCGATGCCCGCATCAGTAGACCCCAGCTTTAGCTTCCCAGCCGTGGTGGTGAGCAGATCTCTGAGAGTGGAGCCCTGCTCGGTGCTGTTAGCCACCAGGGAGGTGGTCTTACACTGCTGCAGCACCTCCAGACTGTCCCCATCCTTGTCCTCCTTCACAGATTTCCCCAGCAGAACAGATTCCTTGTTTTCTGTTTTGAAAAGATGAAGAGCAGACTGGGGGTAAATAACGAGCAGCATGCTTTCTGGAGGTAAAACTCAGATCCAGATGTCTCACCTTTCTTCTCCTCCCTGGACTTCTGCTCGGCCAGGTCGGCCAGGAAGTGGAGCGGAGACTGGGACTCTGGTGGGGTGACAGGAGAACTTCCTGCATCGCTGCCTGGACTACTTCCTCCACCGCCTCCATTAGTTTCTGCCTTGGTCCCTCTGTGGTCCGAGTTCTGCTGGGAGCCCGGCTCGGCCTTCACCAGAGACAGCTTGTTGCTGTGGTTCAGAACGTTCTGCAGAACCTGCAAACAGGGTCAACAATCAGACTCCAAGTCAGAGAAAACATGTTTAACCCTTTAACTCCTAATCATGTGTGAGACCCACTGCGTCCTTTATGGTGAAAACTTTGCTCCAAACCCTGTTGAAGGCAAGCTGTCTTCTTGCCCCCTGGTGGACACCTTTGGTACTACAATAATTCTGACATCACACAGTAATTCCTTTTTGTCCCCATCTTTTTATTTAAATATATTTTTCCAAAGTGGGAAATAAATGTACTAATAAAACAAATTTGAATCTTCTGCCCATCATTTTTTTGGTCAGGCTTTAAAAGGTTAATAAAGGAAATGAGTCCAACCCAAACTTTTAAAAATGATTCCAGATAAAAACACAAGCTGCTGGATCTGGTACCAGAACCGTCAGAACAGCTGCAGGTGATGGAGCATCAGGTGGACGTTAGCATGCTCATCTGCTTTCAGAAATGTTCAGAATGAAAATAGTCCAATAAATATGATTAAATAAAACACAGATGTTTCCATCCTGTGGGTGTCATGGTGCTGGTGTAACGCTGTCAGACTGTGGGCCAGTTTTCGGCTCTGTGACTGGGCAGAGGTTTGTGTCTCAGGAGCTCGGTGACGCTGCAGCTGGACGTGTACCTGTGATACTCCGTTAGCAGCCGGCAGTTTGAGGACGTTGTGTTTGTTGCTGCAGGGACAATGAGAACTGATGCTGTGTTTGTTCCTCAGGGCGTGCATGGAAGTCACCAACTCTGTCAGCACTGAAATATTAAAAAGATGCAACTGTATTTAGAACATTTCCCAAGAAAAAACCTTTCGACAACTAGAACCTGAACATAAATCTATACAGATTGAACTTGTGAAAAGTTCAAGTTCGGAGCTTTTCCAGTCGGGCTGCAGAGTCGAGATTTGATCCGTTCTCCTCTTTCACACATGTAAACATGTTCAGTTTGTAATCATTGCAAGGGTTTCTCTGACAGGGCTGTGGACGGGTGTGAAGTGGAGGAAGCGTACCTGTGCCAGGTATGATCTGTGTTGGCATGAGGTGCTTGTGGTCATGAGGCTGGCCTTTAACACACTTCAGCCATCCGTACTGCTCCTTATCTGTTCAGAGACACCAGGCACACGTTTAAAACACATGAGTAGCATCAGTCATGGAGAAGTGAGGCTGGTTCTGTGGTTCACTCTGACTAAACCGGACCTGCTCAGACCTGGTTCTGGGACGGGGATCATGTCAAAGAACAGAGGACATTTTATGGGGTTGTTGGGGAATCATAAACATCTAAACTCTTCACTGATTGTCACAGGTGCAGCCATTTAGGCACAGGTAACTAGGTTACCTGTGCGTGTGCAGGTAAGTTGAACTCTGACCTTTGGAGCTCCTCCTCTCCTTGGCCTTGTAGCAGTCCAGGCAGACGACGAAGCCACATTTCTGACAGACCCAGTGGATGTTGAAGAGCGTTGCTTCACATGCATCACACATCTCCCGCACCCCCCTCACCGCTCGCTTCCACGCCAGCTTGGCTGAAACACAACGTAGTTAAATTCGGGACACGGTGAAGCGGGCTGAACACAGGCCAGCCATCTTCAGATAACTCACCATCCTTCTTGATCCAGCTGGCTGCAGAGTTTTCAGTCATCACCATCTGACAGAACTTGTCCCCGATGAAACTCAGAATGTACTTGGCTGTGGTCTGGTCCAGATGGCTCTCCTCTATGGCCCCAGGAACCCACAGAGACAAGGCTTCATCATCAAACTGGTCTGGGGAGGAGAAGCCGTCCATCCGGATGGCTCCATTTTTACTGTAGGACAGCCTGGAGGGAAAAAAGGAAGAACGAGTCCAATCCTGGGATTAAATGGTTAAAAAATAAAAAAAAAGACTGTTAAACTGCAAATGCTGTTACCTATCAAGACCCAACCTCATGCCCCTTTCCTCCCACTCAGTCACACCTGGTGCTGATGGAGGTCACCTGGTCCTTTTCAGGTAGTTTTTCTTTGTTATTCGGACCTTGGCTCACCATGAAGTCGCCTAACTCCCGTTAGCATCCCGTGCTTTGTGTTCTGTGTCAAATAAACTTTCTGACTATTTAAATCTGCATCAGGTTGTTGTGGCTGCTCAAGACTTCAGGAAGACGACTCATGTTGTTTCAGCCAGCCCTAGACCGGATCAGATGTAGACACAGAAGAACCGGAACAACTTTGGATCTGGCTTTATCCTGAACTTTGTTGGAGGCTTTTTAGCCAAAAATTCTGAAATAACCAGATGAGGGAAAGCAGAAAGAGGCGACTCACATGCACATCCAGACCAGCTGCCAGCAAATAATGTGAGCTCCAATAACAAAGAACCAAACAGAGGATGAGTCCACCAAAAAGCCAACACCAGAGGAAATGTTCTCATCTCTGCATCCAGATGAGTTTCTATCTGTTGACTGGTGAGGTGATGCTAACTTGGAAATCTAACCAGCGGCCTCTGCTTGCAGCTAGCATTCAGCAGAGGACGTGACGTCAAGCTTCGTCATCAAGCATGACAAACCATCACAGAAATGTGCCTGCGGTCAGTCTCAGAACCAGGTCGTTGGTTCAGCTTGGAGCGGAGACACATCTGAAAGAAACCCTCTCCAGCTCGGTGAACGTTTATGTAACCCCAGGTAACCTCAGCCAGGTTAGGTAAGGTGACAGTGCAGGAGTAGAGGAGAAGATGGAGAGTGTGTAGCGAGTCAGAGGAAAATCCTCTTAGACAGATTTAACCTTCCGCACTGCTGACTGCACCTGCTGTTAATCCTGCTGAACTGTGCGTGATTCATTCATCTGAAGTACAACCTTACACGTTCAGAGCAAACGGGAGGAAGACACGAGCTGCCTTAATGTCTGTCATCCGGCAGCTCATGTTGTTTGGTGAGCAGAGGTAAGACCATCAGAATGAAGATGAGACAGGTGAGCGGAGGTAAGACCTTTACCGTCTGAAATAGTAGAAACGACAGAAGACGGGGGAATGGGCTGGCTCCTCGCCCTTTTTACTGCGGACCACCCGACACTCCCGACACTTCTGCAGGTTGGGTCCGATTTCTGAACAGGAGTCGTCCTGCAGGAAAGACTCTCCAGTCTGCTTCAGCTTCTTCACCTTCCTCCAGTCCTTCAGGACAGAGCGAGGAATCCCGTCTACACAGAGCGAACATGGGCACATGGAGTTATTAACAGATCAATAAAAGATATCACAACATGACACACTCCACATTACCATCTCTCCTGATCATTATTTTTCTTCTTTTCACACACACATACAACTTTCTGCTCACTGGTTGATCTTTGGCTGCTCCTGATTGGACGTTACCGTCAATCTAAGCTCTCTGATTGGTGGAAAGTCTGACAGGAAGTGGCTTCATCATCATGTCCAGGTCTAAATAGAGGTCTCTTAGCAACATAGTAGTGATGGTGATGTTTTTATGGTGAAATGTGATAAATAAAGCTGTTATCATGGATCATGGTGGATTTACCAGATAGAGTCTCTGAATAAAACTACATTTAGTGGCTGGATTGTAAACCTCCTGGACGGATAGAAATGCTGGAAAACCTCCGTAGATCATCTAAAGGGTTAAATATCCATCACATTTACCCCACAGAGATACACACCACCGCTGCTGAGACCCTGATGATGGTGGCAGCGATAGCGTTAGGGGAGATCTGCTGGGGTTTTAGGATAAAAAATGTCAGACTTACTACTGCTGGCAAGTTTGAGTTTAGTCTTCTCCCGGGCCGATTTGAAGATCCCGTTGGGCTTCACATCCTCCTCCTCCTTCTCAGCATCTCCTCTCCTCCTGGCCATGTCGTTCTGCTTCTTCTTGTAGGTTGGTTTGGGTTGCCGCTTGGCTCTGCCCTCCATCTTGCTCTCGCTGGCGTCTGAGTCGTCTCCTCCACTGTCTGAACCAGAGTCGTAGGAGCGTTTGTTTCCCCGCCTCGATAACGGAGCAGCCTTCCTCTCCTCTCCACCTCCTCCGGCAGTCTTCTCCTCCACCTGCCTCTCTTTCTCAGCTCTGCTTCCACTGTCTTTGTTCAGCTCCACCTCGTTGGAGGTGGAGGCACTGAGGTTGACGGTGCAGGGTTTGATCATGTCTGACATGGCTGTGGTGCTGCAGGTGGTGGTGGTGAGTTTTTCTGTTTTGGTGTGGCTGGTGCTGGTGGTGGTGGTGGTGGTGGTGTTCCTGTCCTCCTCTGAATGCCGCGTTAACCAGGCCTTCTTCAGCTTGTGGTAGTTACTAGGTTGGCTGTAGCTACCGGAGGACGATCCCGTGGACTGGCCATTGGGAAGGGGGCTGGACTTCCCTGGTGTTGTGTTTCCACTCGCACAGCTGCTGCTGTCAGCTGAAGACGAGGATGAGGAGGCCTGGATAGAGGAGGGTGGAGGGGTTGAGTTGGGATTGGGAGGTTTGTCGGCTGAGTCCAAGCTAAGGGAGGAGCTTCCAGCTGTGATGGACGTGGGGGCTGCAGGGAGGCTGCTTCTGGACTGAGCTGCGGCTAACGCAGCTATTTGCTTTTTAAGGTGGATGAAAGAGGGGGAGTAAGGCTGAGCAGAGCCAGAAATGGAGCTAACGGCTGGACTGAGGCTCTGACCGGGGAGAGGAGCTCCTCCTGAGATTGCTGGAGATGTTTCTCTCTCTGGTCTGGACTGAGTGAGCACACAGTCTGCAGTTTTCATGGCTGCTGTCTCATATTGAGCTGAGTATCCGGACTTCAGGGTTTTAGTCTGCATGTCACCAGCTGAGGACACCAAAACTGCAGACCTGCACACTGAGTTCACACTGCAGCCTCCTGCCTGCATGCCATGCATGGACGTGTACTTTATACACATGTCGTCCAGGTTTGAATTGAGTTGGATAACCCTGCCCACTCCAGCTTCTCTCATACTCTCCCCGTCGAGCCTGGATGGGTTCAGCCTCCCCATGGGAAGCTCCTTATGGATAACTGGAGAAGACCTGTTAGCACCCACAGAACTGTCCGGTTTTACCGACATCATTGGACGCACGATGACTGATGCCATTGCTACCTGGGGCTTTCCTTTCTCTCTTCCTTTTTCCTGAATCACCTCTCTGCCTCTCCACCCGTCTGCTATCATCTCCCCACCGATGCTGGAGGCCACAGAAGTGATAGCAGAGGCGTTTCCACGACCTTTGACGTCCCTGAGTTCCGGCACCAGCGTGGGGGGCTTCTGCTGCTCCGATAATGTTTTGGTCCCAGCTGCTGCTAAACTGACCGGCTGGATGGGGGTCAGGGTTGGAGGGGACAGACGTCCACCGTAGGCAGCCCTCTCTTTCTCTCGCTCTGCAGCCTCCTTGCGTTCCAGTGCATGCTGGGTGGGGGGGTGGAAGACAGGCGCTCGGTGGAGAGACGGCATGGCTCTGAGCTGCTGCTGCTGGTGGTGATGATGATGGTGGTGGTGGTGGTGGCTGGGGGCTGAGGAAGGAGGAATGATGGGGCTGTGACGCTCTATCTTGTCGACATTCATGTGATGTGGCTGCACGAGTGTGACCTGCTGGCTGAGCTGCTCGGTGATTTTTCCAGCTAACCCCTCTCCTCCCTCAGGATGGTGCTTTATGAGAGGAGGGGGCTTGGAAAGGGATGGTTTGGAGCTGTAGCTGCTCAAGGACTGAGTCTGAACAGCAGCACCAACACTGGCCACCATCCCTGGGGCTCCAGCCGACATCTTCTCATAGTAAGAGCTGAGCTCCTTGGAGGGGTAGAGTCTCGGGGGCTCGTTCACCACGCTGTTGGACAGCGTGGTGAAGTAGGTGCTCTTTTCTGACTGGATGACGTGGGGGTGAGCGTGGCTGGCCTTTGAAATGGGAGAGGCCAGAGCTGGTACCCGGACAGGAAAGACGGGGTCTCTGCTCCGGTCTCTGTCCAGGCCGTGGTCTACTGAGCGCTGGATCTTAGCGGTGAAGGGGGCGACCTCGATGCTCTCCTTCAGGATCTGACGGTTCTCCTCCTTGTATTTAATGCTTCGGTCTGCTACTTGAACCGCATCCTGAGAAAGAAAAAGGAAATGCCGTGAGTACAGTACCCTGCCTCCAGCCTGGTAACAGCGAGGATAAGCTCTGCCCCTCCCCCCCCCAAGCTTTTACTTCTGTTTAGAAAGTGGTCCTAGATGCTGCGAGGGTTTAGCCTCTGTGGGGGCTGCTGGGTACCTGTGTGCTGGTCAGACGGGCTTTGCTGTGGGGGTCGAGGTAAAGGCGATGAAGGTGAAGCTCTTTTCCTGTCGGGGTGCGACTTCTCTCCGTCTGCTCATGTTTCAGCTGAGCCAGCGTCAACGTCCGGATGGGATCCACAAAGCTCTTCTTCTCCACATCTCTACATAGAGACAAGTCAGACAAGATGTTCGAAACCAGAAGGGTCACTCATCTGAGTTCAGGTTCCACATTCATTCTGGTCTCCGGTGGGTCGACCAGTAAAATAACAGCATAACCTACAAATAATTAAAACGACACATTTTTCCCCAAACAAGTACATGATCAAAAAGTTTTCATTTAATGAACCATTGTTTTAGAAAACACCATGAACCTGAAATTTCTGGAGAAAAATAAGTCAAGTTTCAACCAGATTTTCCCTTAGTTGCACATTTACATATTTTTTCTGTTTACGTATTTTATTATTTATTATTAAACATTTTTTTTAACTAAATGTGGTTTTATCCTGGTTCTGAGGCCACACAGCGAAGGTGAGACATCTTCTGACCTTGTTTTACAAACGTAAATTATAAATCGGGTCTTCTTCTGCCTCTGGTTCGGTGAATCTTGGTCGTAGTGAGGTGAAACTTCCAGCTGTGGAATCTGAGAGATGTGAGCTTTCAGTAGAGGAGCCGTTACGTGGTTAATTATGGCGTCAATTAATCGTAGCGTTAACGTGCAATTAACAAGTTAACGTGCCCAGCCCTAATATTAGGTACCTTTATTAGAATAGTACGCTTAAAAACTTCTAGGTTATTTTCATGATTACCACATTCATCCTGCGGGCCAGATTGGACCCTCTGGGCCGGTTTCAGTCTGCAGGCTGTACATTGGGTCCTACGACCTTGAAGAGAGACGAGCAGTACCGGGTACCAGTCTTGTCCTTTGATGCTTGGGTCACAGTGTCAGACTGTTTCTGCCACGTGGTCCATATTTACATTAAAATGATGGACATATGATATAACTCCTGTTAGGTTGTGTGTTTGTGGCTGTTTGGTGATGCCCGGACCATGTCGTGCTGGATTGGTGCCTCTCCATCTAACCGGTGTAATCGTACAGTCAGCTTTGTTAACGCTAACGCAGACAGAAGGTGATTTGCTGCTTACTCTTTATGGAGGTCCATGCTGGCCTTATGCATGGAAGGACTGGAGTGTGTGCTGAGCTTGACAGGGGGGCGGTGGGCGTCAGCGCTGGCCGGCCGGACTGGAATGTGGTTCAGCAAACCCAGACTGTCACCGGCACCTCCAGCAGTCTGGTGCAGCCATGGACTAGGTGTGTTCTGCACATGACACACACACACACACACACACACCGTTCAACCGTTAGCAGGAGCAGCTGTGGTCCCACTCTACTTAACTGGTGTTTCCAGACAGTTTTAACAGCTTTCTGCAGGAACCGTTCAGACAATCTAATCAGGACCGAAATGTGTAAAATTCACTGTTCAATCTCTCGTGTTGCTCACTGCTCCTTTAAACACTCAGATAAACAACACTTCACGGCCCAATACAACCCTAAAGATGGGTCTAGGATTCTCAGCATTCAGCCGTGAGACAGAGGCTGCATGTGGATATAAATGTCGGGAATCCTGCTGGATGTTGCTCGGTCTTCCAGATGGTACATCTAGCAGATGGTGAAAGAACTAAAGTTCAAAGTGAGTTTTTATTGAGAATCTAGTCTTTCCTTTCTTCTACCTAACAGGTATGCTGTCCAACAGTTACACTCTACCGTGCTGACAGAAGAGAGATGCTCGGGGGGGGTTAAATCTGGATTAATCTTCAATCGTCTTTCTCCATCCAGTCCTCCTGACATTGAAGCTGCTTTATAAAGACACTGGACTGACCCGGACTCAACCAGAAATGTTTTTTAATCTAAAACTTTCTGGGTTTTTATGCTTTGCTGTGAAAAACATTTTTAAACTCGTCCACTACGTCCCTGACAAAGAAGTCATGTGACGTACCCTCCTGAGAGAGGCCTCAGAGTTCACAGTGACAGAACTTTCAGGGTGGACCCACTTCGCCGTGGGGGGCAGGTTTAGTCCTGGGGGGTAGGATGCTGGTGTTCCGTTGGGGTACTGCCAGAGGATCGGGTACAGCCCGAGGCCTGCTGCTCCACTGTGACCCTGAAAACAAAGACATTTTTCATTTTTATA
>CM047995.1:27230565-27240936 GCA_026261665.1 Melanotaenia duboulayi | reverse complement strand
AGGTTTTTCTTTCCTGGTTCTGGTTCTGATGGAGGCTTTCCTTCCTGGTTATGGTTCTGGTGGAGTTTTTCCTTCCTGGTTCTGATGGAGTTTTTCTTTCCTGGTTCTGGTGCTGATGGAGGTTTTCTTTCCTGGTTCTGGTTCTGATGGAGGTTTTCTTTCCTGGTTCTGGTGCTGATGGAGGTTTTCTTTCCTGGTTCTGGTTCTGATGGAGGTTTTCTTTCCTGGTTCTGGTGCTGATGGAGGTTTTCTTTCCTGGTTCTGGTTCTGATGGAGGTTTTCTTTCCTGGTTCTGGTGCTGATGGAGGTTTTCTTTCCTGGTTCTGGTTCTGATGGAGGTTTTCTTTCCTGGTTCTGGTGCTGATGGAGGTTTTCTTTCCTGGTTCTGGTTCTGATGGAGGTTTTCTTTCCTGGTTCTGGTGCTGATGGAGGTTTTCTTTCCTGGTTCTGGTTCTGATGGAGGTTTTCTTTCCTGGTTCTGGTGCTGATGGAGGTTTTCTTTCCTGGTTCTGGTTCTGATGGAGGTTTTCTTTCCTGGTTCTGGTGCTGATGGAGGTTTTCTTTCCTGGTTCTGGTTCTGATGGAGGTTTTCTTTCCTGGTTCTGGTGCTGATGGAGGTTTTCTTTCCTGGTTCTGGTTCTGATGGAGGTTTTCTTTCCTGGTTCTGGTGCTGATGGAGGTTTTCTTTCCTGGTTCTGGTTCTGATGGAGGTTTTCTTTCCTGGTTCTGGTGCTGATGGAGGTTTTCTTTCCTGGTTCTGGTTCTGATGGAGGTTTTCTTTCCTGGTTCTGGTGCTGATGGAGGTTTTCTTTCCTGGTTCTGGTTCTGATGGAGGTTTTCTTTCCTGGTTCTGGTGCTGATGGAGGTTTTCTTTCCTGGTTCTGGTTCTGATGGAGGTTTTCTTTCCTGGTTCTGGTGCTGATGGAGGTTTTCTTTCCTGGTTCTGGTTCTGATGGAGGTTTTCTTTCCTGGTTCTGGTGCTGATGGAGGTTTTCTTTCCTGGTTCTGGTTCTGATGGAGGTTTTCTTTCCTGGTTCTGGTGCTGATGGAGGTTTTCTTTCCTGGTTCTGGTTCTGATGGAGGTTTTCTTTCCTGGTTCTGGTGCTGATGGAGGTTTTCTTTCCTGGTTCTGGTTCTGATGGAGGTTTTCTTTCCTGGTTCTGGTGCTGATGGAGGTTTTCTTTCCTGGTTCTGGTTCTGATGGAGGTTTTCTTTCCTGGTTCTGGTGCTGATGGAGGTTTTCTTTCCTGGTTCTGGTTCTGATGGAGGTTTTCTTTCCTGGTTCTGGTGCTGATGGAGGTTTTCTTTCCTGGTTCTGGTTCTGATGGAGGTTTTCTTTCCTGGTTCTGGTGCTGATGGAGGTTTTCTTTCCTGGTTCTGGTTCTGATGGAGGTTTTCTTTCCTGGTTCTGGTGCTGATGGAGGTTTTCTTTCCTGGTTCTGGTTCTGATGGAGGTTTTCTTTCCTGGTTCTGGTGCTGATGGAGGTTTTCTTTCCTGGTTCTGGTTCTGATGGAGGTTTTCTTTCCTGGTTCTGGTGCTGATGGAGGTTTTCTTTCCTGGTTCTGGTTCTGATGGAGGTTTTCTTTCCTGGTTCTGGTGCTGATGGAGGTTTTCTTTCCTGGTTCTGGTTCTGATGGAGGTTTTCTTTCCTGGTTCTGGTGCTGATGGAGGTTTTCTTTCCTGGTTCTGGTTCTGATGGAGGTTTTCTTTCCTGGTTCTGGTGCTGATGGAGGTTTTCTTTCCTGGTTCTGGTTCTGATGGAGGTTTTCTTTCCTGGTTCTGGTGCTGATGGAGGTTTTCTTTCCTGGTTCTGGTTCTGATGGAGGTTTTCTTTCCTGGTTCTGGTGCTGATGGAGGTTTTCTTTCCTGGTTCTGGTTCTGATGGAGGTTTTCTTTCCTGGTTCTGGTGCTGATGGAGGTTTTCTTTCCTGGTTCTGGTTCTGATGGAGGTTTTCTTTCCTGGTTCTGGTGCTGATGGAGGTTTTCTTTCCTGGTTCTGGTTCTGATGGAGGTTTTCTTTCCTGGTTCTGGTGCTGATGGAGGTTTTCTTTCCTGGTTCTGGTTCTGATGGAGGTTTTCTTTCCTGGTTCTGGTGCTGATGGAGGTTTTCTTTCCTGGTTCTGGTTCTGATGGAGGTTTTCTTTCCTGGTTCTGGTGCTGATGGAGGTTTTCTTTCCTGGTTCTGGTTCTGATGGAGGTTTTCTTTCCTGGTTCTGGTGCTGATGGAGGTTTTCTTTCCTGGTTCTGGTTCTGATGGAGGTTTTCTTTCCTGGTTCTGGTGCTGATGGAGGTTTTCTTTCCTGGTTCTGGTTCTGATGGAGGTTTTCTTTCCTGGTTCTGGTGCTGATGGAGGTTTTCTTTCCTGGTTCTGGTTCTGATGGAGGTTTTCTTTCCTGGTTCTGGTGCTGATGGAGGTTTTCTTTCCTGGTTCTGGTTCTGATGGAGGTTTTCTTTCCTGGTTCTGGTGCTGATGGAGGTTTTCTTTCCTGGTTCTGGTTCTGATGGAGGTTTTCTTTCCTGGTTCTGGTGCTGATGGAGGTTTTCTTTCCTGGTTCTGGTTCTGATGGAGGTTTTCTTTCCTGGTTCTGGTGCTGATGGAGGTTTTCTTTCCTGGTTCTGGTTCTGATGGAGGTTTTCTTTCCTGGTTCTGGTGCTGATGGAGGTTTTCTTTCCTGGTTCTGGTTCTGATGGAGGTTTTCTTTCCTGGTTCTGGTGCTGATGGAGGTTTTCTTTCCTGGTTCTGGTTCTGATGGAGGTTTTCTTTCCTGGTTCTGGTGCTGATGGAGGTTTTCTTTCCTGGTTCTGGTTCTGATGGAGGTTTTCTTTCCTGGTTCTGGTGCTGATGGAGGTTTTCTTTCCTGGTTCTGGTTCTGATGGAGGTTTTCTTTCCTGGTTCTGGTGCTGATGGAGGTTTTCTTTCCTGGTTCTGGTTCTGATGGAGGTTTTCTTTCCTGGTTCTGGTGCTGATGGAGGTTTTCTTTCCTGGTTCTGGTTCTGATGGAGGTTTTCTTGGCCATGTCATTATTTTTAACTGCGTTATTTGAGCACAGGTATTAAAAACCGGACTAATGTGGCTCATAGAATGGCTTCGTTTTAATCGGGTTATAATTGGAACACAATGATTCGGGTTGAATTGGGATGTCTGTAAAATCTGTGCCTTAAGATGACTTTGTTGTGAGTTGTTGCCGTATTAATAAAGCTGAATGTAAATTAGTTTGTATTTTAAAAGATTTAATTCATTTGTGCTTGATTGTTTCAGAAATAAAAGGAATGACGAACATTTACATCTACACTTCTGTGTTCATATTAAAATCTAAACTCTTCATTTCACAAGAGTTTTGCATTAATTTGCCTGAAATTAGAAAAAAAAATTCTAGGTGAAATTTAGTGTCTCACGTAAGCAGTCCATTTGAGTGACAGAGGTTCACCGTGTTGTTTCTGCTCAGCCCACAAATTTCACCACAAAAACACCATGCATCAGAATATACGTAGGTTTGCTTCTGTTCTCTTTCTCTCACTTTAAAATCCAGTTTCACACAAAACTAAGTTGAAAGTCAAACACAGTTGTAACACAATAACCTTAACATGATATTCCTCAGGACATCCTCAGCTGAGGGATGTTTTCAGTTGTTTATTGGTGTAACGGGGTGTGTTGTATGTGTGTGCATCTGCAGACAGTAAAGCCTCCCACCCTGATAAATATGCAGCCGCCCCTGTAAAGTTCCAGAGCCAAGTGTCATAGCTGAAAGTGTACAGTCATTGTCTCCGTCACCATCCACCCCTGCTCCATGCTGCTCTGCAGAGCTGCTGTGGTTCTGGTTCATCTGACATCAGTCTGCTCAGCTCTGTTCCACTGTGGAAACACAACATTCTTCCCCTCCAGCTCCTGACACAACTTCACTCTACCCTCCTGGAGGTCTGGACCAGTGGTGCTGCACAAAGACCAGATCAGTCCATGCAAGTTCCTCAGATCTGATTCAGTTTTTAAATCGCACCACCAGATACAATCAGGTGTTCATGAGCAGAAACTGATGACGGTTCTGATCAGGACGGCAGATATGAGCCTCCACATGTTCTAAAACTGATCAAACACATGCACCAATGTTGATCTCCACATGTATGCTGATGATGCTGTAGTCTTTACACCTGCAACAAAAACCGGAACATTCTTACATCAGTGATGCCAGAATCCAGTACACCTGGTCTATTATTAAACACGTGAAAAACAGTATTCAGGATGTCCAGCAAACGACCCACAAAAATCTCTCATTCACACGTCTTTTTAAAAGGAGAAGCTGGAACTGGGCATGGAATTTAAATACCTTCAAGTCTTTCTAGACTCTTCTTGTAAAAGCACATTAAAGAAACAGTCTGCAGGTACACAAACCAGACAAAGGTGTGGACACATCCATTGGATTTGGCCAGTAGTTTATCATCTCTTTCAGTGTCAAACATGTAATGAAACAGTCTGACGTGAGTTACTGTGAGTGTGTTTTCATCCCTTTTTCCTCTCTTATGATCACGGGACAGCTGTATTCAGTTTTTAGTCTTCCTGAACTATGTCGTAGCAGGGCACTGGCACAGGGGCGCTGGTTTTATTCAGTACCAGCCAGACACTGTGGAGGCTTGTGAGAAGTCCAGAGCAGTCATGTATTTTATCTTCCACACATGGTTGAAGAACCTTCCCTTGTGATCTGTACTGATGGAGAGGAACTGGATCCAGTTGGAGATCGTTGGTGACATGGTCTGCAGCTCTGTGGGACTGTATCACAGCAAGTTCACCATGTCTGAAGGAACTGTTTTACAACTGTCTGCTGTTTTTTAAGAGATGGAATGAAGCATGTTCAGGTGTTGTAGTGGTCGACATCCTGTTCCCAGGAGGTTTTCCTGCATCCTGCAACAGCTGGAAGGTTGAAAGCAGCTTCAGCTAACACCGTTTCTTTAAAAGAGTAAGATTTAGCTAAAAGTTCATTGTGCTGCTGTCAGATGAGCATCTCACAGAACAGTAATGAAACGGGAAGCGTTCCTCCTCACTGATGTATAATCAGTGTGAACAAATGGCAGGAGTGTTTGACAGAGACATTAAGTACACACACACACACACACACACAAATGTGACAGGCTGGTTGACAGAGCAGCTAAGACGACGCTGATAACCTGGTGTCAGTGAGAGGAAACCCTTTAAACATTGCACCAGTGACTGAATACAAGTAAAAATGAGCCCATGGACATACACACTGAATAAACCAGCGTACATACACACCACGCCAGGAGCAATAAAACACACACACACATGCTGCGATGCTGTGACAAATGAGGCCATTCCACATTTCACTGACCATAATTACTGTGTCCCTCATCAGCAGCTGTAGATCATCAGCTGCCTGAACCAGCTCCTGAAGATGTGCCCTGACAGGAAATGAAGGGTGTTAACACACACACGAACACACACACACTGTTATGAAGGACCTCACAGAGACATAAGATTAACAAGGATCTTTAATGGAGAAACTTATCTCAAGCAATGGTCTCACTGAATAAACCAAAGGAGGCGAAAACACTGGAGTCCAGATGAAAACCAGGGGAGCTGAAGCCGGAAAGGGGGGAGAAGGAAAGTCCATCAGTACTGGAGCAGGTCTGACAGGAGGGAGCCAGGAGCTGCTGAATCAAAGTCTGACTGATGAATGGTCTCAGGTGTGGAGGGTTAGTACTCCGGAGAGTTGGGAGGAGTGGGTGTGTCCATGGTAGGGACTGGTGCAGCAGGTGTAACACACACACACACACACACACAGGTAAACATTTTTATAGAATCTGTTCCACTGAACTGAGTTTAACTTTACTTTATCCCTAAATCTAGATAAAACACATTTCATGGTGTTTTCTAAACGAGATTCAAATTTAGAAATGACAGTGGCTTTAGAAGGCAATAGTATGGCAGTTTCTGGGTGTTATGGATGAAATATTTCATGGAAATTGCATATTAATAGTATAGAAACAAAAATAGCAAAAACAATCGCTGTGTTACATAAAGTAAATAATGCATGCATTAATCTAGTTTTCATTTTACAGAAAGAAGCATTAAGAATCGTTAGCCGAAGTAGGAACAGAGATCCATCCAGTCCGTCATTTATTTAATCACAACTCTTGAAGCTAAGTGATCGCTTTGCCAAACACTGTACAAAAAAGAGAAAGTCGTTATAATTTAAAAGGATATGAAATATTTTTAAAAAACCAAAATTTAGAAATCAAGTGATGTGTTTCAGTGTACGGAGTCAGTTTATGGAACAATCTGGATAAAGATGCCAAAGAAAGTAAATCAGTTGTTGTGTTTAAAAAGATTGTTAAAGACTCTGAGATGAGAGAATATAATGAATGAGGTTAATTTGTCCTGTGATGGTATTTAGTAGATAAAGTGTAAAATGTGAAGTGTGTGTTGGCCTGCAGCTGTTTTGGTTAAATTCTGTTGTTGTAAGATAAAAGTGACGGATAATTGGTTTAATTATTTTGTGTGGGAGGGGCAGATTGTATAAGATTTTCTTCCTTCTGCTCTTTTTCATTCAGCTGTTTGAAAATGTTGTTGTTGTTAAATAAATATTTAAAATAAAAAAATAAAAATAACTTTAACATATTGTGTTTTTCACCTGGTTTATGATCATAAATGTTAAACATGATTAAATAAATTTGAATAAATTCTTTTATCAGCTCCACCTGCTCTCCTCTTAACGCAAATGTCTGATCAGCCAATCACATGGCAGCATCTCATCACACTTAGTCAAGCAGGCAGGAGGGCCAGGGCCGCACCTAGCTGCTTTGTAGCCCCCCCGTTTGTTTTAGTCTAGTTACATGCATTCTGTGATGTTTGAGAATTCTTTTTTACATTTTTACTATTCAGCACTAAAACTTGCCTCATGACAGACCTGTTCATAAAATGCATTTAGATAAAATAAAAGCTGAATTCTAAAGTTTATGAAGAGAGAGAAACTTTCTTGTAAAAATCAGAGCATGTGCACAAACACAGTCGACGTAACGTCCAGATTTACAGGAAAAATTTGCTGAATGGACAAAAATCTCTACAATGAGTGTAGTTTCATTTTCTCTTAGTGCTCCTTAAGCAGGGTTCCAGATGTAACACAAGACCAGTAGCACCAGTATCATAAAATCATATGACACGAGTTAACAAAGCTATTTCTGCTGTCACAATGCCACCAAACAACAGACTGGTGGGTGAGACGGGATCTGATCTGCGGTTCTCTTCATGTTTCCCATGTACGGAAAGAGGACCAATTGAGTCGGTGCAGCTGATGTTACAACTGTTAGCAGCTAACAGCCAAGCTTGTTTGTTTGTTTGTTTTTGCCAGACTGTGTCATCCTGTTGATAAATAATCAACAACACTGTTTCAGACCTTGCTGTTCAGAAGTCTGTAAAATGTGTAACTTTATGATCTTTTTTGATGGGGTGATGATGCACGTGTTATCAGACAACCATCTCCAGGGTTTCCAGAGATGGTCTGAAGAAGGGAAAGTATCCAGCGAGCAGCAGTTGTCTGGACCAGGATGTCTGGTTGATGTCAGAGGAAACTGGGCAGACTGGTTTGACATGGTAGAAGTCTCCATTTCAGCTCCACATTCAGATGCTCGGCTCAGAATCTGCTGGAAACATCATGAAAACATGGATCCATCCTGCCTTGGATCAACGCTTCCATGTCACAAAGCTCAGATCATCTCCACCTGCTTTCTAGAACATGACGATGAGTTCACTGGACTCCAACGGCCTCCACAGCCACCAGATCTCAGTCCAGTAGAGCAGCTTTGGGATGTGGTGGAACGGGAGATTCTCATCATGGATGCAGCCGACAAACCTGCAGCAACTGTGTGATGCTGTCATGTCGACATGGAGAAAACCTCTGAGGAAGGTTTCCTCCACCTTGAAGCAGGAAGGGCTTGGCTTTATTTCTTTTTCTGCTTTCCGTTGCAGTGATTGATGGGTGAAGTTAGCGGGATGATCGGGAGCACGTGGCCAGTTCTCCTGACAGTCCTTAAAAACCCGCTGATGGAGTCTGTTCCTCCCTTCCCTTCATTTAGCTGCTGGCACCATGTTTTGTTTGCTTGGCCTTGGATCGTAGTAGTTTGAGTCATTACTGAATGGCACAATTTGACACTCATCCATCTGCTGACACACATTTTTTGTGAGTTATTAATAAATTTGGTTGTTAAATTTAGGTAAACCCGTCATGGCATGGTGACATATTAGTGGCTCTTCTGTCATATAGTGGTTGTTTAGTAGCAGGCTTGTGGAATATTGTGACTGGGGTTACTTCATCGCTGTACCTGGAAGGCGGTGCTCTGTGTGGAGTGTGCAGGTGTGCTCTGGCTTTTCAGTAGTGATGGCGGAGATGATTTCCAGGATGGGACATTAAAAGTTTTTGTGGTTGTGTCTGATTGTTTGTGTGGAGACTGAAAGCCAGCTGGAACCAGGAAGGAAAACTATCAGAACCAGAGGTGGCTAGCACCATGCCAGCCACCCCTCCAGCTCTGTCCCTGATCTTCACAAAGCTGAGTAATATTTTTATTAAACATATGCAGAATTTGACTAAGTCTGGGTTCATTCTAAGAATCTCTGGTGGATCTGTTGGCTATTACGTTTCAGGCAGGTTGATAATGACTAAATCTTCAGTCTTTACAAGAAATCAGATGTACGATGTTCAAGCAGTGGTATGCAGGGAACCTTCACCAGGTCTGATGCCTGATATTTCATAAATTTGGATTTAGATTCTGAAAATCTTCATAAAGCCTTTCACTGTCGGTTTGTGGGGGTGCCTGCTGCAGTTTGTTAACCTGTCACTGAAGATGGGTTAGATCCAGCCTTATCAGCATTCTCACTCTGACAGTTGCACACTCATTGTCTCGCTTCACACCACTCACACACATCAAACACGCGTATTTACATGCGCACAATCCAGTTGTTGGACTCCCACACAGAGAAAGTATGTGGGCCAACAAAAGCAAATTATATCCAGTGGGTTTGGCCTTGATGACTGTTTCAATCAAACAGAAAAGAAGTAATTTTATACCCTGGCTTGTTAGTTGTGACCGGTGAAATGCTGAGTGGGGCCGGCTGGGAGTTAAAAAGCTCGGTGACTGTTACATTTCAGTTCAAAGGGCTTTTCCACAACATTATCTCATATGTCCAACTTTCTAAATTCACTGAAAGACTGCAGAAATTATCCCAAGAAGATATTTTGTTATGGCAACATTATGAGATGAATGATGTGTTATTTTTGATCAGCCACTGACAACCACACAGTCAGAGGTATGCTGTAGGGACAGTACAGGGATTTTCCCTGGTTTGCTGCTGGGTAGGTATAAAGGTTACAGTATAAGAACTTCTACCAACAAAAGTCAAATATAGGCCATGAACTGCTGCACTAACTACAGAAGATATTTCACACTCAAGAGTTTTCAAGATGCTTGGCTTGATTGAAGGTGTGATGGGCTGTTTAACCACTTGTAGAATAGATTTGTTTTTAATAAATATTAGACATTAACAATACATATGAACAAATAATTGTCTTAAATCACCCTGACTGAGAATGAAAAATTATGTCGTTTTTAAAAGGACAGTCTTTCAAATGAATTTCCTATTTGTGTGTACCTGTGGTATCACACACAAACATAGACACACACACACACACACACACTGAGCATCCATGTTGACGAATGTTTTGATAAATGCGACCTCTGCGTGCGACCACGGCACTGTGGAGTTGACCTGCAACAACGAGCAGGAGAAGCAGAAACAATCACCTCACATTCACTTTCACCGTTTTACTGCTGCTGGGAGCTGCTGACTGGAGGAAACTTGTGCAGGAGTAACATCGGTGAAGGTGGAGGCACCCTTTCACCAAAACATGTTTAAATAGTGAATCACCAGCTGCAGCTGGTTAGTTAAAGGTTAAAATGAACAAAGTGAAAACTGCTTAAAGCCATGAAATAAGTCATTTTCTATAGGACCTTATCTTGGAATAGAATATTTAATTGTAATTAAATAGGTTATATTAGCACCATTCGAGGTGGTGTTTGGTTAGCTTTTCTACATTGACTGAGCTAAATGCTAATTATACAGCCTTTGATTTCAGAATAAAAAAAGTTTTATCCAAGCCATTGGTTTCCTTGTGTAGGTCATTATTTTATGAACTGGTTTATATGAACACAGTAATTATAAACTGGATTAATGTGAATCAAATGATGGGTCTGATTAACTGGATTAAAACTGAACTAAAATGAATTGGACTTAATTGGACTGTCTGTAAACGTGACTTAAAATGACGTTGTAGATAATTAGTGCTATTCAAATTGAATTGAATTGAATT
>CM047995.1:27176643-27192417 GCA_026261665.1 Melanotaenia duboulayi | reverse complement strand
CCTCCGTGTTTCTGGTCGTTGGGGGTTCTGAAGACGTTTTTTTTTTATAAAGTTCTAACGTTTCCAACCATGTGGATCTGAGAGGATCCAGGATGGAATCTGTCAGGAATTTGATCACATCATCACATGAATGAATGAATGCACATGTTTATTCGGTCTATCAAATCAAAAAACAATAACAACAACAGTATCAATCAAGTTACTTATGTTGTCTCTTACATTTGCATTTAAGACCGAAAGGGTTTAGGCTGAAGTTAAACTTATTTTGCCTAACCCTGTACAATATAACCATCATAAAGCTTCTGCATTAAATTAAACTAGTGAGTATTATAATTAACACATCAAATGGATCCAAAATATTCTGCGTGTCCGTTGTTAGTGATTCAGTATTGATGATGAAGATGATGATGATGGGTTTTATCTGTAGTCAGGAAGCAGATCTTTGATGTATTTGAGTTCTACCGGGTGTGTTAGAACAGCAGCGGATGTTGGATAATGTTCTGGATGACGGTTCTGTTTCACAGGATGGAGAAGATGGAGAAGAAGCAGAGGAAGCACCAGCAGAAGCACAGTGGACCAAAAGCCCAGAAGAAGAAGCTGAAGAACCAGGAAGTGTCAACAGAGGATGATGCACGGAAACGGAACCCCAAGGCATTTGCAGTCCAGTCGGCGGTCCGCATGGCCAGATCCTTCCACAGGTCAGTTCTGATGATGATGGTGCTCAGATCTCCTGATCAGAAGAATTCTCCTGACTGCGTTGGTCTTCTTCTTCAGGGCTCAAGACATAAAAGCCAAAAAACACCACATCCCTGTGGTGGACCGAACCCCACTAGAACCTCCTCCAGTTGTGATTGTAGTTGTCGGACCCCCCAAGGTGGGAAAGAGCACCCTGATCCGCTGTCTGATCAAGAACTTCACCCGGCAGAAGCTCAGGGACATCTGTGGACCGGTCACCATTGTTTCTGGTGAGTCTGGACTTTATTTCCCTCATGTTCTGATCCAGAAGGTGTTTCAGGGACACAAATCTGTCTCGATCTCCTCCTGGAAGCAGGAACCATTTACGCAGTGTGTGTGCGTTCACACACTTGCTGTTCGGTCATCAGCAGGTTCTGATGTTCCTGTAAAATCACTGCAGAACCAGAACTTTGTTCCAGTTCTTCACAGAAGAGACGAGAGGATCAGAAACAGTTTTTATCTGTTTGGTTTTCTGCAGGCAAGAAGCGCCGTCTGACCTTCATGGAGTGTAACAACGACATCAACACCATGATCGACCTCGCCAAAGTTGCTGACCTCGTAAGTTCACGTGAAAACATCAATGAGACTGCTGTTCCTCAGAACATTCCTCTGACTGTTCCTCAGAACGTTCCTCTGACTGTTCCTCAGAACRTTCCTMTGACTGTTCCTCTGACTGTTCCTCCGAACGCTCCTCTGAATGTTCCTCTGAACGTTCCTCTGACTGTTCCTCTGAACGTTTCTCTGAACCGGTTGTCAGTGCCGAAGGTGTTTAAATTCAGTCAGATGAATAAACCTGATCTGCTCGGGGATCCATCTGCCTGAGTGAAGATGATTGGTCCATGTTCCTGTCTCCAGGTCCTGATGCTGATCGATGCCAGCTTTGGCTTTGAGATGGAGACCTTTGAGTTTCTCAACATTTGTCAGGTTCATGGTTTCCCTCGTATCATGGGGGTCTTAACTCACCTGGATTCTTTCAAGAACAATAAGGCGCTAAGGAAGACCAAGAAGAAGCTTAAGCATCGCTTTTGGACTGAGGTGTACCAGGTAAGCATCAGGATCTTCACATGCAGGCTCTCCTCCAGCAGAATGAAGGCTTTTACTCATGTTGTGTTAAACCTGCAGGGGGCCAAGCTCTTCTACCTGTCAGGAATGGTGTACGGTGAGTACCAGAGCCAGGAGGTGAAGAACCTGGGCCGCTTCATCTCTGTCATGAAGTTTCGTCCTCTGGTGTGGCAGACGTCTCACCCTTATGTCCTGGCTGACCGGTGAGTGGGAACCACACACTGCAGAGAACAAACCGAACCCTTTCCACAAAGTTCCAGAAAGTTCTAAGATCCAACAAAAATACTCATCAGGAATCTGTTAATTGATTTAAATCAAATTTATTAGAATATCTTGTAACGTCTTTCTGGAAGATTCTCCAACCAGCTCCAGTCTCCATGAATTACAGAATGATTCAAACACAACTTTACTGTCACCATTCAGCTGAGTGGAGATTCTTCTCTGAGAGATGATCAGCTGATTCATTCTGCTGTGCTCTATCCGTCCGTCCATTATCCATCCATCCATCCATCCATCCATCCATCCATCCATCCACCAGAACCAAATGTGACATGTAAATGTTCCAAAATGTGGTTTTGGGGGCCTTTCCTCTCCCAGACTGCACCTGATAGATCCTGTCAATGATGATGAAATTTAAAATAAAGAGATAGTTGCTATGGTTACACAAAACATATCTGTTAACAGACTCCAGGTAAGAAAGTCCATATCTTCTTTTGATGTGTTCCTGTGTGTCTGCCCTCCGTCCTGCAGTATGGAAGACTTAACAGACCCTGAGAAGGTCAGGACGGACCCCAAGTGTGACCGCACTGTGTCTCTGTACGGCTATCTGAGAGGGACACATTTAAAAAACAAAGGCCAGGTCCATGTCCCAGGTACGTCTCCATTCTCTGATCTGCAGCAGAACTTTTCCACATAGATTATCCAAGGACAGTGTCCCTACTATGTCCTCACTGTATCCTCATTATATCCTTACTGTGCCTATTATATCCTTTTTGTGTCCTCCTTGTGTCCTGCAGGTGTAGGGGACTTCCAGGTGAACGATGTGAACTTCCTGCCAGACCCGTGTCCCCTGCCAGATGCTCAGAAGAAGAGAGCGCTGAATGAGAAGGAGCGTCTCCTCTATGCTCCCATGGCGGGGGTGGGGGGCCTGGTGTACGACAAAGACGCTGTTTACATCGACCTTCCTGCCAACCATGTTGCTCAGCAGCAGGCATGTGCACTGATTTCTTTTGAAGAAGATGAAGAGTCTTCTTCCAGATGTAACTGGAAAATGTGTTGCTGTTACAGGAGGAAGTTCGCCCCACTACAGAGCTGGTCCAGTCCCTCATTGACACACACGCCACTCTGGACGCCAAGATGGCTGCCAGCAAGGTGTCTCTGTTTAGTGGCTCAGCCACCCTGGACCCCGCAGACATCCGCGATGAGACCAGGTGAGACAGCAGAAGCCCTCTGCACACGGCAACAATGAGCAACAAACGCCGAGATTCAGATCAAAAACAAGTGAAATGTGTTCACGCAGGAAGATTTTACACTAAAAACGAGAAACTCTCATTCCCAGTTCCCTGAAAACCAGCCTGTCAATGCTGCTTTTCTCACTTTGAGAATTTCACTTGAAATGAGTGTTTCACAACTTGTTTCAAGACTCGTCTAAAGTCTAGATATTTTTCTTATTTTAGGAAATCTGTGTGAGTTGGTGCTGGGGGGTGTGATAGATGCAATGTGATCTCAGAGATAACGTAATATGCATGTAAAATATCGGGTGTTAAGGTCCAGACTCTAAGTATCTCTCAAAGAGAGCACATCTCTCTCGCTGCAGTGCATTTGTTTGGAAAAAATGACAACATGAAGATTTTCCTGTGCAGAGGAAAACACCTCCACCCTCTGATGAGCATCATGACAGATGTTTATAGATGGTAAAAGTCAGAATCAGTGACTAACTGTGCATCCTAGGCAGCAGATCGACACGAGAACAGCTGGAAAAGAACAGAATCGAGCTGCTGACATGGTCCAGTTAAAGTCCAGACCTCATCCTGACTGAGACGCTGTGGTGGCAAGAAGAGTGGAACACAATTCCTCCACAACTATGAGAAAAAACGTTAAATTAGAGGACCCTTTACTTCTCTTTCTTTTATTTTTTACCTCTGTGTAGACTCGTGTCTAAGGAAAAATACCGACTCCATCGGTGAAGTATCTGAGCTGCGTGCTGCAGGGCTGTTTTATAGACCAGCACACATGATGCTTCCTCAGATCTGAAGATGCTTGTTCTTGTTTTTTGATCCAAAGATCTGCTTCAATAATGATTCCAGAGACATTTTCTGATTTTCCTCTCAATGTTCCTTGTTTGTGTCTCAGAGGTCTGGAAGGACGTGTGGAGAAGCTGGTTTGGGATCCCAACACCCAGAAGGAGCGGAGGAAGGTGGTCTTCACTGGAGAAGAGGAGGAGGAGGAAAGCGGGACCAGTGATGATGAGGAAGACGATGGTGAACAGAGCGACCAGGCCGAACATGAAGAAGAAGAAGATGATAGTGATTTGTCTTCATTCCTCAAAGAGGAGACAGCTGAAAGTGGCGGACCACCAACAAAGAAACAGAAGGTGGAGGAGAGGAGAGGAGAGGAAGACTGGGTCGCTGAGGTTCCAGCCTTCGCTGACAGTGAAGATGAGCTGGAAGTAAGCGAAGAAGAGGAGGAAGAGGCTGGGAGAGGAGCAGACTCCGGACACAGCTCTGCAGAGAGTGATGATGATGAAGACTGGGAAGATGAGGGCAGTGAAGCTGAAGATGTGATGAAGAAACAAGAAGTGAGAGATGAGAGTGAAGAAGAGGAGGAGGAGGGTGAGTAAATTCCGATTTGAAAAGTTTTCCAGGTTTTATTTGCTGATGGTGTCTGAAGGAATTATGCAACAGATCCGGGTCTGATAGGAATCCTACTTTCTGTGGAATAAAAACTTCCCAACACACGTTTAGTCTGCTTGATGGAAAACATTCTGATCCAAACACAGACGTTAGAGGCCAGAGCAGCTGGATCCGCAGCACAGAAACCTGCAGGAGTCTTAACATAAAATTCCACATAACGGGAGGAACGTCGTCCCCCATCACGGGAGGAACGTCGTCCCCCATCACGGGAGGAACGTCATCCTGCATCACGGGAGGAACGTCATCCTGCATCACGGGAGGAACGTCATCCTGCATCACGGGAGGAACGTCATCCTGCATCACGGGAGGAACGTCATCCTGCATCACGGGAGGAACGTCATCCTGCATCACGGGAGGAACGTCATCCTGCATCACGGGAGGAACGTCATCCTGCATCACGGGAGGAACGTCATCCTGCATCACGGGAGGAACGTCATCCTGCATCACGGGAGGAACGTCATCCTGCATCACGGGAGGAACGTCATCCTGCATCACGGGAGGAACGTCATCCTGCATCACGGGAGGAACGTCATCCTGCATCACGGGAGGAACGTCATCCTGCATCACGGGAGGAACGTCATCCTGCATCACGGGAGGAACGTCATCCTGCATCACGGGAGGAACGTCATCCTGCATCACGGGAGGAACGTCATCCTGCATCACGGGAGGAACGTCATCCTGCATCACGGGAGGAACGTCATCCTGCATCACGGGAGGAACGTCATCCTGCATCACGGGAGGAACGTCATCCTGCATCACGGGAGGAACGTCATCCTGCATCACGGGAGGAACGTCATCCTGCATCACGGGAGGAACGTCATCCTGCATCACGGGAGGAACGTCATCCTGCATCACGGGAGGAACGTCATCCTGCATCACGGGAGGAACGTCATCCTGCATCACGGGAGGAACGTCATCCTGCATCACGGGAGGAACGTCATCCTGCATCACGGGAGGAACGTCATCCTGCATCACGGGAGGAACGTCATCCTGCATCACGGGAGGAACGTCATCCTGCATCACGGGAGGAACGTCATCCTGCATCACGGGAGGAACGTCATCCTGCATCACGGGAGGAACGTCATCCTGCATCACGGGAGGAACGTCATCCTGCATCACGGGAGGAACGTCATCCTGCATCACGGGAGGAACGTCATCCTGCATCACGGGAGGAACGTCATCCTGCATCACGGGAGGAACGTCATCCTGCATCACGGGAGGAACGTCATCCTGCATCACGGGAGGAACGTCATCCTGCATCACGGGAGGAACGTCATCCTGCATCACGGGAGGAACGTCATCCTGCATCACGGGAGGAACGTCATCCTGCATCACGGGAGGAACGTCATCCTGCATCACGGGAGGAACGTCATCCTGCATCACGGGAGGAACGTCATCCTGCATCACGGGAGGAACGTCATCCTGCATCACGGGAGGAACGTCATCCTGCATCACGGGAGGAACGTCATCCTGCATCACGGGAGGAACGTCATCCTGCATCACGGGAGGAACGTCATCCTGCATCACGGGAGGAACGTCATCCTGCATCACGGGAGGAACGTCATCCTGCATCACGGGAGGAACGTCATCCTGCATCACGGGAGGAACGTCATCCTGCATCACGGGAGGAACGTCATCCTGCATCACGGGAGGAACGTCATCCTGCATCACGGGAGGAACGTCATCCTGCATCACGGGAGGAACGTCATCCTGCATCACGGGAGGAACGTCATCCTGCATCACGGGAGGAACGTCATCCTGCATCACGGGAGGAACGTCATCCTGCATCACGGGAGGAACGTCATCCTGCATCACGGGAGGAACGTCATCCTGCATCACGGGAGGAACGTCATCCTGCATCACGGGAGGAACGTCATCCTGCATCACGGGAGGAACGTCATCCTGCATCACGGGAGGAACGTCATCCTGCATCACGGGAGGAACGTCATCCTGCATCACGGGAGGAACGTCATCCTGCATCACGGGAGGAACGTCATCCTGCATCACGGGAGGAACGTCATCCTGCATCACGGGAGGAACGTCATCCTGCATCACGGGAGGAACGTCATCCTGCATCACGGGAGGAACGTCATCCTGCATCACGGGAGGAACGTCATCCTGCATCACGGGAGGAACGTCATCCTGCATCACGGGAGGAACGTCATCCTGCATCACGGGAGGAACGTCATCCTGCATCACGGGAGGAACGTCATCCTGCATCACGGGAGGAACGTCATCCTGCATCACGGGAGGAACGTCATCCTGCATCACGGGAGGAACGTCATCCTGCATCACGGGAGGAACGTCATCCTGCATCACGGGAGGAACGTCATCCTGCATCACGGGAGGAACGTCATCCTGCATCACGGGAGGAACGTCATCCTGCATCACGGGAGGAACGTCATCCTGCATCACGGGAGGAACGTCATCCTGCATCACGGGAGGAACGTCATCCTGCATCACGGGAGGAACGTCATCCTGCATCACGGGAGGAACGTCATCCTGCATCACGGGAGGAACGTCGTCCCCCATCACGGGAGGAACGTCATCCCCCCTTCACCTCAAAAGAAGGATTTTATTTAGTGAAGTGATTTACTTTAATGAAACTATTATATAAAAGAAGTAAATATTGCAAAGCTTAATGCCCGTCTAACATAAATGGGATTTACTGAGCTGATCCTACACGAAGCTTAGTTAAAAACATTTTATCTTTATTTTCCGACTCAGGAATACTGGCGTGTTTGAAAGACTCCAGCAGGCGGCTGATGATTCCAGTTTTTCTTCGTCTGAAGATGTTTTCACAGATTTTCTGCTGCTTCTCTTTTGTGTCTCAGGAGCTCTCAGATGGAAGGAGGGTCTCCAGCAGAAAGCAGCAGAGGCGTTTCTACGGCAACAAGAAGCTGCTCCTAATCTGAGGAAGCTGGTTTATGGTTCAGGTACACATTTTCTCTGGCTGAGTCTAAACCGCCTTCAGATACTTAAATCCTGAATATTCACTGAGTCCCACTGAGGAAATTGCAAATGTGGATGAAACGTGAGGCTGTTACCATAGCAACCAGGAAGAGCTGCATCCAGCTTGGTGAATTTAAATGTATGTAGACAGATGTTCCAGCTGTCTCATCCTCTGTGTTCTGCAGTTGTTGAGGCAGATGATTCTGAGGATGAGGAGGAAGAACTGGGAGGATTGTTCCGGGTCAGCCGCCCTCAGAAGAGTAAAAGATCGCAGTGGAACGCCGTAGACTGTTCCCGATTCATCCCAGACACCTCCCACAACTGGGATACGGAGGAGGTAAACTTGTTCCTGTTACCCTGTCCTTACACTGATGTTCCAGATGTTCCTGACATTCCCAGGTTCCACACATTCTTTGGTTCTATGCATTCCTGACATTCTCGGCTTCCACACCGCCATTATGCTTTCGAGAACGTTCCTGATGTTCTCATGCTACGCCTGTTTGGCGTTATCAGGTTACAGATGTTCCACACAACCCTGGTGTTCTCAGGTTTTACACATTCATTCCAGGCGTTCCCATCGTTCTCGGGCTCCAGGCTTTTCTGATGTTCCTAACTTGCAGAGAAAGTGCTGAGGTGAAACCTGAATGTGGTCTCCTGCAGATGCTGGACTCCATCAGGGACTGCTTTGTGACCGGGAAGTGGGAGGAAGACCAGGATGCAGCCACGCTCCTGAAGGACGACGGTGAGAAGAACATTTAGTTCTGGTTTCAGTGATGCGTGTTCTCTGGACTCAACCAGGAAAAATAACCTGGACTGATCTCTGTCTCTGATGATGAACAGAAACTATCGCTGTGTTTGTTCTTCCTCTAGAGGACGTTTATGGTGACTTTGAAGATCTGGAAACAGGAGAAGTCCACAGGAGTCAGACAGGACATCAGAAGGAGGAGGAGGAGGAGGTAGGAGGAAGAGGAGAATTGGTGTTAGATTAAAGCCTGACATCTGAAGAGTTTCAGTACTGATTGATCCGGTTTTTGAAGAGAAAATGAACGTTCTTCCAATGTTGATGTATTTTTTCCAAACTGCCAGTAGAAATAACCAAGATTTTCTAGAATTTATGAAAAATAGATTTTCAGAGATTTTATGGGCCATCGGGGGATGGGCCTTGCCTGATTTTACGACTTAATATCAGGCACCACAAGTAAAAATCTGCAATCTGGCCAACAGAACTAGAAGGAAAGACAATGAGTGTCACACATCGCCCAACGTTTTTAGACGAGTAGTTAATATAAAAACTACTAAAATAAAAAAGAAAGAAGGGTTTGATAGAAGAGGGTATTCAGCCGTTTGGTTCTGCTTTCAGTTGAGGGCTGGACTTGTTCAATGTTTATTAAAAACTTTTTTAAAATGACCTTATTGCACACAATGCACGTGGAACTAACAGCCTGTTGGTTATTGCCTATAAAACATTATTATTAAATAAATGAAAGAGAAAAAAGAGTCTAAATCCGTTGCTTTAATTTCTTATGGCTCTATTTGCATTTTTCTTTTTCAGAGTAATTGCAAGTGAAAACATCTTCTACGGGGAAACAACAGCCAAAAATTTTCTTGTTTGAGAAATCAAATGCCCTGCAAGAGAAAAAAAGCAAAAAATTAAACTGAATTGAAGGAGGTCAGTTTTCTCATACGCCTTCCAACCTAAAGCCACAGTATGAACGTTTTACTGCCACCATAAAATCTGGTTCATATTCAACGTTTTTTTCTCACAGTTTTCCCTAAAAACTTTTAAAACTCCGGCGCCTAAAGGGTTAATACCTCCTCTACCTTTTGGAGCCTTCGTTTCCTGTCCAGATGCTTGTATCTGTCGTGGAGCTTCTTACGTTCCAGCCTCACCGTCTCCGCACGGAAGACACGGTTTTAACCCGCAAACATATTCTCTGTTTGGCGACGGTGTGCAGCTCTGTCAGGCTGCTAGAGAACGAGTGAGGTACGCGCTCACGGACCGTGATTGACGCACCGGTGCTGGCAGTGCATTGTGGAACTTATAGTATCATAGTGGTGCGTTCTCTATCAGTGGGCCAGCTCTGATAGTGACTAGATATGATCATGCAGGCCAAAAACAGGCTGGATGTGGCCCGCAGGCCTTGAGTTTGACACATGAGTTATGGGGAAAAAATATTCTGAATAATGTTGGTGGCAGGTGATCAGCAGGAAGTGGTTGTGGCTCCTACATCAGAGGATTGGATCGATGTCCTGCATAACATTTATAGGGTGGAGAAGCTGACTTCAGCTGGACTAGAATTAGATGAATTTCAGACTTTGTGGAAAAACTGGGTTGGTTTTGTATCACCACTGTGAGCAGATTTAACTAATGTCATTTCTGGAGCTTCTTGGTTTCTGCTGTAAAATGTCACTTTTCTTATTGTGTTGTTTTCCCTTTCTTTCCGCTGGCGTGCAGAGGTCCAGGTTTTCTGCCTTTTTTCTGTTTTCTTTTAAAGGGAAAAAAAAAGGCCGTGGTAGCCGCACTGACGCGACTTTCAGCTGCTGGTAACTGATTTCCTGATTCTTCTTCTGCTCTCTGTGGTCGACAGGATGAAGAGAAGGATGAGGATGAAGAGGCGGAGGTGAAGGTGGATGATGAGGAGCTTCAGAAGAAGAAGCGTTTGGAGAAGAAGCGCAGGCTGAAGGAGAGGTTTGATGCCGAGTACGATGACGGCGATGCGACGTACTTTGATGACCTGAAGGAGGAGATGCAGAAGCAGGCGGAGGTAGACGCAGCCCTGACTGCTCGTACACGACACACACTCTGTCTGTGGGTGTGTGTGTGATGGCTATGTTTGTCTTCAGCTGAACAGAGCGGAGTTTGAAGACATGGATGACGAGATCAGAGTCCAGTACGAAGGCTTCCGGCCGGGTATGTACGTCCGAGTAGAAATCTCTTCTCTGCCCTGTGAGTTTGTCACCAACTTCGACCCCAACTACCCCGTCATCCTCGGGGGTCTGGGCTCCAGCGAAGGAAACGTTGGATATGTTCAGGTATGTGCAGCGAGGGGCGGAGTGTCGCTGTAAACACATGAATCACATCTAAAAGTCTTTGTTTGTGTCAGATGCGACTGAAGAAGCACCGGTGGTTCAACCGCATCCTGAAGACCAGGGACCCCCTCATCCTGTCCTTAGGCTGGCGGCGCTTCCAGACCATCCCTCTGTACCACATCGAGGATCATAACGGACGTCACCGCCTCCTCAAATACACGCCTCAGCACATGCACTGTGGGGCCTCGATCTGGGGTAAGAGACGGGTCCGGTTCCCCGACGACTTTTTAAAACCCTGAAACATCATCAGACCAGAACCTCCACTGAATCGCTGCAGATTTCTCCATGTTTGATCGGTGCTCACAGAGCTGAAGGTGAAAGGATGAACCAATCAGACAGAAGCAGGCCTGTTGACATCATTAAGGCGTGCATTGGCCACGCCCTCCAATGAAACGTAAACCTTTACGTGAGTTATTAACATATTTCTTGTCACCGCAGGTCCCATCACCCCACAGGGAACCGGATTCCTGGCTGTGCAGTCGGTCGCAGGAACTAAAGTAAGTTTCAGTCCCACAGATGATGATGATGATGATTACATGATAAATTGCAGATGATAAATTAAAATACTTTATTTATCCCCAGAGGGAAACTAACCAGATGTTGGTTATTTTATAATATCTGACCTGTAAACACTTTAAAATGAATTAAAAACATTGCAGGTGAAGTGAAAGTGTTTCCTTTCTACTGTCTGGCTTTCGTCAGCGTTTATGTGACTGTCCGCTTTCTGTCATCTGCAGGCCAGTTTTCGCATCGCGGCCACCGGCGTGGTCCTGGATCTGGATAAATCTGTGACTGTGGTGAAGAAGCTGAAACTGATTGGATACCCCTACAAGATCTTTAAAAACACCTCCTTCATTAAGGTAGGAGGATGAAGATCAGAAGAAGCAGAAACGAAGTGTGAAATCAGTCAGGACTTGATGCTGCAGCTGTTCCAGGTGTTGGTGTAAAGGTCCACTTCCTGATTCTCTGGGTCTGCTAACAGGGGATGTTCGGCACGGTGCTGGAGGTGGCCAAGTTTGAAGGTGCCTCCGTACGAACGGTGTCCGGGATCAGAGGTCAGATCAAGAAGGCGCTGTCCACTCCGCCAGGAGCTTACAGAGCCACATTCGAGGACCGCCTGCTAATGAGTGGTGAGTTCAAAGACAGCTGGGACAGTTTGCTGCTGTGGTGCATGACAAGGACGGAGAAGGTTTTCTACTTGGAGAATCATGGTTGATAACGGCAGCAGGACAGAACAAAACTGTTATGTAGAATTATGTTTTCACTCTAGAAACAGCAGATATAAGCCGTCATCATCCAGTTATCTTCAAGAAAAGTCCACAAATGCACTGAACTCCTAAATTTGTCTCCAACTTTGCTGCTACAAAACATTTTTCCAGGAAACATCAACAGTTTGTAAAATGTTGGCTTTCACGCTGCAAACATGAGCTACTGGACTATATTACTAACAGCTGTTTCAAGCAGTATCGCTCATACTGTCAATAATTTCTCAGCAGCGGTGGTGTGTATCTCTGTGGGGTAGATGTGATGGATGTTTTACACTTTAGCTGATCTACGGAGGTTTTCCAGACATTTCTATCCCGTCCAGGAGGTTTACAATGCAGCCACTAAATGTAGTTTTATTCAGAGACTCTATCTGAGCTGGAGCTGGAGTTGGTTTAGTGAGGATAGCAGGTAAATAGTAGCAGGAAGAACTGGAAATGAGGAAAAAGTGGAAACATGGAAATAGTTTCTGTTGTGTGTTTGTTTCAATAACAATATTTTTTCTCCTGAAAGACTTGAGAGAACGATGAGATGAGAAAAGGTTTGGTCACTGTTGGTCTGTGTGTTATTTCTACAAAGTTCTGTTAGTAATAAATTCTGTTTCTTCTTCTGGTCGGCCTTTATGCTGCTACATCTGTTCATACATTCATTTTACATCATTTACCTCCCAGTCTGACAGCTGAGGCTGTCCTGGAAACAGATGTTTGTAACATCTGCGTGAGGTTAATGTGTTTATGGTTGTGTTGTGCAGACATTGTGTTCCTGCGCTCCTGGTATCCGGTATCTGTTCCTCAGCTCTACAACCCTGTCACGTCTCTGTTGCTGCCCGTCGGGCAGAAGGACGGCTGGTCCGGGATGAGGACCGTGGGTCAGCTCAAACAGGACCTCAACATCCGCAATAAGCCTGACACTGACTCCCTGTACAAGGTAGACTGGAGCAAACTGCTGCGTCAGCTTCTCTGAGCTTTATCATGCCTGCTGATGTGACATCCATACCTTTTCATTACAGCCGGTGGTCCGAGCCCCGAGACACTTCAACCGCCTCCACATCCCCAAGGAGCTCCAGAAGGCCCTGCCCTTCAAGAGCAAACCCAAACAGCAGCAACCCAAAAGAAAGACGCCCAGAGACATGCAGAGGCCCAGCGTGATCCGAGAGCCCCACGAAAGGAAGGTGAGCAGATCCTCCTGTCTGGTCTGGACTCAGCGGTTCTGATCCGTATAAAGATAATCCTGACCATCATCCTGGATCAGGTCTATGACATCAGGGAAGAAACAAATCTGTTGATGGAAAATCCTGATCCTTCAGGTAGTCAGCTGACCATGTAACGTTACTGAACCAGAACCAGAAGCTGCCTTAAGCCCCGTTTCCACCAACGGGTCGGGTCTGGGCGGGCCACACTTCTTTGTGTTTTCACATGTGAAAACTGGGGAAGGAACTCTAACATCTGCCCCATCCTACTTTGTTGGGACCCTTCCGTTGGGGTACCAAAGCTAACCTACCCGACCCAAAGGGGTGGAGCTTGACACACTGCAAACCGTTGATTGGCTGGAAGAAAGTCCCTTCCCGTGTGACCTGCATAAAAAGAAAACAGGAACGGCTCCTTGTTTAGATCAACAAGTTTTCTTTTTGCTGATTAAATCTCCGTCTTAAATGGCGTCACGAAGCACCGCCAAGAAGAAAGAACACAAACTGGTGGATGACCTCCATCCTCCCCCGTTGTTTCTGCGTCGTGTTTTGGTTCTACTCTAAGGAAGGTGCTGCGCTGAAACACAACCAGATTCCAGTATACAGACCACACCCTAACCGTCCTGACCCGACCCCATTGGTGGAAACTAGGCTTTAGATCTGAAAAGGATAATTGGAGCAGCTCTTCTTACCCTGATCCATCTCTCTGGAAGAGGGCCAGTCTGATCTCCTCAGACCAGAGTCCAGTCTTCCTGTTTCCTAACAGTGCAGCTGTTTGGTCCCAGTAACTGGACTGGACTTCACTGTTGTAGAGCTTTCCCACCACATTTCCTCCTCCACCTTCATCCTTCCTGGTTTTAACAACAGTTTTCTTAATTCAGACCGATTGTTTGATCCCTGTGAAGCAGGAAAATCTTCCCTCCTCCACAGGATGTGTCTCCAAGCCTGTTTAAGGAAGTTCAGCTGAACTAACCTGTTACCAGCTGAAACATGTTCGTCTCTGACCTGGCAGCCTAGTTCAAGCCAGGGTTCTCAGTCAGAACTGAGCTTACTGGAATAATATCCAGTAACACATAAATAAATCTGGTTTGTTGTCGTTTCCTTTAGTTTGATGTCCAGTAAATGTGCCGTGTCCTCTCCTGGTTTGACAGGTGGCCGCCCTGCTGCAAGCTCTGAGTACAGTCCACAGTTACAAGAAGAAGAAGGCCTACACAGCTCAGCACGCCCGACACAAGGAGTTCCTCCAGCAGAAGGAGAAGCAGGAGGAGGCAAAGCTGAAGAGACAAAAGGAGGCCAAGAAAAAGCTGTACCGGGTCATGGGCCAGACGGACCAGAAGAAGCAGAGGTCCAGCCTGAAGGGGGCGTCAAACAATGACTAGTTCACTGTATCTGGACTCATGAGTCCGACTCCTGCAGCATCCGAACCGGGACACTTGGTGCTCTGCTGCAGAACTATGACCGACCATTTTTATAGTATTTTTCCACAGAACTGAAAACGTACTTTATGTTTGGAACTTGTTTCAATAAAATACTATAATGGCTTGAAAATATGACCTCAGTTCAGTGTGCTGCTGTCGCTCCCATCCATCAGCTCAAGATTCAGCAAGTCCTGGCTCTGTGGTTTCAGTCGTCTCTGTAGCACCAACAAATGCTGATTGTACTGAGATGATGTTTCCATTTCCAAAACACTGAAGCTTTCTGAGTCACCTTGCTGGAAAGATCAGAGGATGTTTGCTCAGGCCAAGCAGAACAAAGTTAGGCAAAGGGGTGCCAGGAACCAAACTTTCTAAAGCCTGCTTGCCAGGAGGGTGTGGACAGGACGAACCATCAGCATTTGTGTTGTTTAACTCTGATCAATAGTAAAATGAAAAGCATGAAGTTGCCCGGTGTTGTACAGAGGAACTAAGCTTGGCAGACGAGTGATGACTCGGTAGTTGTAGCAATTTATGAGCCATTTAAGTCCAATTTTATTGAGCTGTAACTGAGCGTGCTCTGCTCAGGGGGCCTCAAACCTTGATTGGTAT
This sequence comes from Melanotaenia duboulayi, assembly GCA_026261665.1. Taxonomy (NCBI): domain Eukaryota; kingdom Metazoa; phylum Chordata; class Actinopteri; order Atheriniformes; family Melanotaeniidae; genus Melanotaenia; species Melanotaenia duboulayi. The sequence goes on along the minus strand of CM047995.1, from coordinate 27,177,193 downwards.
CCACTGGGGACCCCATCGTACCCAGTTGCTCCGGGGACAACAGTGCCCTAGACCAGGGGTTCCCAACCTATTTTCCCCCTTCATGCAAATGCTAACAAAATATGGACCCCCAGCAATCATCATTGTAGTACAATGATGATATTTTTTTTATCATTGTACCTCCTGTAGAATATTTTTTCGACCTAGTACCAAACCAGGGTGTCACTTTACATCTATTTACATCTAAGTTCAGGTTCCACATTCAGACCAGTGTGGTCTCCGGTGGGTCGGACCAGTAAAATAACAGCATGATAACTTATAAAAATGTTTATAAGAAGCAGATTTTTACATGTAATGAAATGAACTGTCCTTTTAGAAAACATAATTAACAATCTCAAGTTTCAGCCATATTTTGCCTCAGTTATACATTTATTTTATTTAAATACATATTTTACATTTTTATTAGGGCTGTCAAAAATAACACGTTTATGGCGGTAACTAATTTATATAATTAATCGTGTTAATATTTTTAGTTTTTCATTTTGCCAGGATCTTCTCTAACACAGTAGCT
>CM047995.1:27089088-27099112 GCA_026261665.1 Melanotaenia duboulayi | reverse complement strand
GTCTGATGATGTGAAAATGATGAAGAGGACTGGCTGTCATTCAGCCATTTCGTGCTGCATTCAGGGCTCAGACCCTTCCTTTGGGGGGTTTTTTGCGGTTAATCGTCTTGTTGGAGAACAAGTTCTGCAACAAGTACTTGAACAACAGTTGTACATTAAAAAGTTTAGAGAAAGTTAAATAAACCTGTACAGGTTCTACAATATGTGTGGTTATACAATTCAAGTAAAAATATCCCATCATGTAATAAGGTTCATTTTCTCCAGCACTGCTTTCCCCTAATAAAGCTTTAAATGGTTTTACACCTAAATACATTTTAGATCTTCTGTTGTCTTGACTCTGGTCTGCACAGAAACCACATTTACCTTTTTTTAATAAAGCATCACGAGGCCGACTCTCTAAACTGTGAATGTTTAACTGAAACCAAAACACAGACACAAACGTTTCCCATCAGCTTTTTTTATTCGTGGTGGCAACATCATGCAAAAAGCTCTGGTGAGAAATGGGGGGAAAAAATCTTGAAAAACGATGTGCATGAAAAATAAAAACAGGCAGGCTGCAGCTTTCTGCAGGATTGTGATGCTCCTCTCTGAGTCCGAAGAGCTTCCTCTTTAGGGTTAAAATCATGCACAAGACGTAGACGATTTTACGGACTCTGTTTATTGGAAATCGGCAGGAAGAAAAAAAAAGAATAAATACATCTGCTTCTAAAAGAAAACTTCCTGTAGTGAGACTCCACATACAGCATGTGATACAGCACATTTACGAGCAGCTTTCTGCAACAAACGGTCTTGGCAATGTGGCGTAGCTACAGGTGATATGGCGTACGTGTTGGGTCGGGAGTTGTTTAAAGAAAAGCCATTTACAGTGATGAGTTCAGCAGCCTCCGTTTAAACCTGTGCTTCCTCTCTGTATTAATATGGAGAGGCATCGTAAACTCTCATTCTGATGGCATTAAAACAAAAATGCAATTTCGGTTACACCCAAGTTCATTTGTAAAATAAAAAGAGAATGTTAGATTACTGCTTCTATAACAGAGTTATATCCAGCCAAAGGGCTAAAGTGAAAATTTACACATGGGAATGCATTTCGATAAAAAAGAAAAAAAGGATTCAACAGGTTCCTCCTCAAATGAATGTAAAACAATGCACGTTTATTCTGATTCAAATACTATTACAATCGCTCACCGCTAACCCAGCAGTCTGCCTCCGTCTCTACACGTAAATCACGTCTGCAGCTCTTTTCCTCCGAGGCCCAATCTTCAAAACACATTTTCACATAGAAAAACTTTTTCCTTCTTTTTTTACAGAGCAATAAAAAAGTTAAGGCAAGATGCGTCAAACAGAAATCCCAAGGCCACGGACCGGCCTCTGCAGGGGTTCTGGTTCCTCTGATTCTGGATCAGGTGCAGCCGGCAGCTCCTGCACGCTCTCTGTCTCAGGCATCTTACTCTGGTTGGAGGGGACGAAGAGGAAGCGGTGGGGGCGGTGTAGGAGGAGGGCGGTGGGGGTCTGGACCTCCTCCCCTCCGAGCCCCCGCTGCCCAAACAGCTCTCTTTGGCACTTAAGCTGGCAGACTCAGCTTCTTTCCTTTCAGTACTGAAAGCAGAGAGTAGATTTATGAGAACGTCGGCCACAGAAACCTGCTCACACGATGACGTCACCACCAACTGTTTGATAGGTGGCGTCTTTGTTGTGTGGTTAACCAGTAGAGTGACTGAATCCAGCACTGGGAAGCCTCACTTTACCAGTGAGCATGGTGCAGCAGGAAACTGTTTCAGGGGGACCTTTTTCAGTGCTGCACCACTAAACCTGCAGCAGAGGGGCTGTGTTACTGGAGATGCAGAGCGGTGAAAATACACAGAAAAGTTCAGAAAGTGAAGCTGGAGCAGATGTTGAACATGATGACACATCTGTTGTCTGAAATATTTTCATTTTAAAAGGTCAAACGTCAAACGGCCAAACAACTAGTTACTGAAGAGGATGTCCAGATAAAGCTGCTGCTGGAGGACGCGAGCAATCTGCTGCACCACTTTAACCCTTTAAACCCTGACACTGGGAATTATGGGCAGAAAATTATCAATTTCATGAAATTTTTAATGGGCCCTTTAAAAAAAAACTTAAAAAAAGAATAAATAATCTCCATGTAGGTGCCATTTATTACTGTGTGATATGTCAAAATCATTGTAGTGCAAAATGTGTCCACCAGGGGGCAGAAGACAAGTATTTCTACCATTGAAGGATTCACAATATCTACATTTCAAGTATGATACAGATGGTATTAAATAGTAATATAATTGAAAAAATCTTGTATAAATAATGTTATAAATAAAAAATTATGTTAATTAAAAGTGCTGAAAATTGACAAATTTTATTCTATTGTTATTTTCACTTTCTTCCTTTTTGCCATCCTAAGTTATTTATTTTAACAAAGTTAAACTTAATAAAGTTGTCTGAACTTTAAGGACCAGCTGAGGTCCTCGAGGGCTGCAGTCCTGCAGGTTTTAGATGTTTACTTGCTCCAACACACCCTATTCAAATCAAATAACTCCTCAACAACTTCTGCCCGTGATGACCCATGAATCTCTTCAGGTGCTACAGCAGGAAACATACAAAACCCCTGAGGACCAACTTTGGACACCCCTGACTTACATTTAGTCTTTTTCCTCACCTACCAGGTGCATCACTGCCACCTTCGTTAACACGCAGTCCTTCCAGGATTTCTCCGCACTCTTTCTGATCGCTGCAGCCCAAAATGTCTGATTTTGTAGCAGCTTTTGTGAAATGTTGCAGTGGTTCTTTTTCCTGCATAAGCCCATGAAATTTATTTCAAATAACTGATTAAAATTTTTATTCTGATAATTCAACACTGTTCAGTGAAAAACTGCAGTGTTTTTTTTTCCACCGTTGAGCAGAGGATGAAACTCCTTGTTCAAACATTTCAGCCTCTCAGGCAGATCTGGACGTTATGGACTCCATGACGGGGTTTCTCTCTTTTTCAGGCATTCTCTGCGTTTTGCTTTGGTTAGTCTTCCATCGCAGTTTACCTCCACCTTCATGCAGAACTCTTTGGAAGTGTCATGCATGGTTCTTAGCGGCGATTTAAGATGAAAATCAGAGAAAATAAAACTTGCAAGGATGTGCAGAATTCACAAGGAATTGGCAGAATTTTCACTGATACCTGCGTTTGCAGAAGTCCCTCCACTCCACTTCGTGGCAGACAAGAAGTTCAACAGCTGTGATTTTACTGCCAGTTTTCCTTGTTTTTACAATATTCCTTCCTTACTGATGGCTGTTATTTGGAGGTTATTTGTAAAAGATTCACACAAGAGGACAACACTGGACTGGGATCAGGGAAGCTGGGGCTTCTGCCTGTTCGTTTGGGGGGTTGTTGCCACGGTGATTGTCCCTGTCTGAGTGGCTGGGGTCCTGCACTGCAGCCTTTTGGCTGTGGTGTGGACCCCAGCCTGCCCTGATGTGGGTGGTTGCTATGGCGACGGCCTCACTAACATTGAGTGGATGGATCCCCATGATATTGTTTCCCTCCGAGCAGCATCAGGCCAGATGTTTATTATATTTTATACCTAATTCAGTTTACAGACGGGGGAGGAGCAACTGCTTTGTTTGTGTGTGTGTGTGACTGTGTGTGAAAGAGACTATAATGAGTGTGTTTTTAAATTGCCATGTTATCTATTTTGGTGTGTAAATCAACACTCACCTTTTGTTACATACAAGTAGAAAAAGTCGCAGTAGAGGATGGTCTGTACCACTCCGGCAACAATAGCAATCATGTCAAAGAAACCCTCAAAGTAGAACCTCCATATCCAGTTGAAGAGGTAGAGGGCTCTGTAGAGTCCCAGGAAGAACAGGTAGTGGGTGGTGATGGTCTCCGCTTCACCCGTTTTGCTGATCATGAAGAGCTGGGGGAGAATAGCCACCGACTCCAAGTAGATGGAGAACGTCCACAAGATCTGAGAGGGAGGAAAGCGTGTCGGCAGTGAAGTTGATTTCAGGTAAACAAACAATAACAAGACGGAATTAAAATTGTTTCATAGATGAGGTAGAGACCAAATGGAAGACGTCTAACCTCCAGAGGGGAAAAGTCGTGGTTAACGAGGAAAGCCAGTCCACCCACGGGAACGACCAGGAACTCCACTCTGAACGTATCATGGTTCCCATCGTAGGTCGCCTTAAACTTCATGTAGATTAGGTACACGGTGGCGTATGCACATCCAATGTAGATGACCTGGAAGACAAGACATTAAAGTTTTAAAACACACGCTAGCTTGATGCAAATCCAGCTGATCAGCCACGAAGAGTCTGCTGAATTTTACTGCATTTTCATCCTTTAGCAAACAAAGGTGTGTCAGCGTGTTGTGCAGGCTACTCCTCAAATACTGTGTGTGGAGTCCTGGAGCATGAGGAGCACATAGAGAGGGCTTACCTTCATGGTGGTGTTGTAGAGGGAGATGAAGGATGTGAGCAGGTCCAGATAGCGAGTGGTGAACACCAAGGCAAAGAGGACTTGACTCTTTCCAGAAATGCCTGCACGGAAATGAGCAGAGCATAAACAGACCGTGCACAGCAGGAACTCACGTGTGTGAAGGGTTTGGATGCAATTTGCTGCAACACCCTCAATTTATAATGTCAGTTCCCTGCTCTCTTTTCCTACTTCCCGCTACTTTCTAACACAAGTTTTACCACCTGATTTCCATGCAACGCAAAACTTTTCATCCATTCAGTCAGTAAAGTTCCCTTCCTGCAACCATTCACTCTTACAGCCTTCACTTGTATCCAGGTAACCGCATCCATCGAGCACTGTTAGGGAAGCAGGGGGCGACAATCAGCGGGCAAAAAATGCTGAAGTTAGCTTCCGATTCCCAGTTCGCATAAAGGACAATTCCACTGCTCTTTTGGAAACCTTGATCACATTTGATCAGGTCCGAATGAAAAACTACAATACTTGGACTCTTTAAATCTGGACAGAAAAATTCTAAATAGCTTGTTGATTCATTAAAATGCTATTTCTGATTTGTGAAACCTTTAATCTACTTGTGAAAATGCTAATTAGGCTCATGTTATGGATCTTTTTGATGGTGAGAAAGGTAAAATGGCTTACATATGTACGGTTTTTGCAACAAATTCATATCAAATTATAATAATAATTTGCATTTTCACAAACATAATTAAGCTTTTACGAATCAGAAATAGTGTTTGAATGAATCTGATCAAATGTGGTGAAGGTCTCAAAGCAAGCAGCGGAGTCGCCCTTTACCTTTGCTGCTAATTAGAGCCCAACTTCAGCGTCGTGTTAGTCAGTTACAGCCTAATCATATCTGTTATAATACATGAATTATGCAGAACTACGTTGCAGATAAGAGACAGGTAAACATCTACATAGATCAGCCTCAGAAGGACTGATCTTTGAGGTTTAGCTCCCTGTAAACAGCTGTGATAGAGACCTCAGTTGACTGACTTCCCGGATGTGATAACAACTTCAACCTTTGGTCACTGAGGTAACAAGAAAACAGTCTACTTTCATCACGGTTGCAAGGGGTACTTTTTTCCTCTGAGAGGTTTAAAACAAACCTGCAGTCAGACACCTACTGCTGCCACGTCAGAGAGCTCGCGCCCGGCTGGAGTAAAGTAACGTGCAACAGCTGCACCGAGCAGCGTGAAAACTCAAGTTTAACTCAGCCACTGAAGCCAGCTTTTACATGTCAAACGTAAAAAAAAAATAAAAATACCCCCTCTCATTCATCTATCTGTCAAACGGGGCCTGCTGCGCTGTCAGAACTAGCTAACAAGGTAGCTGCTTCTTAGGCTAATTCTTCTTTCAGTCACAAAAGCAGTTTATAGTTTCACGTTCCACGCAGCCATGTCCCACCAGTGACCGTGACAGTCTGAGGAGCGACAGTTAATATTTGATGACAGGGCATGCCGGTGGTGTGAACACTGGTACTAGCAAGTTTTAGCTAACGTTAGCTGTGAGCTGGTGAATGAGCTCAAACTACTCAAGTTACACAGCGGATATTTATTTCCCCCCTCTGTCCATATACACAATAGGACACATTTGGTTAAGACAGAGGGCAGTGCAAACTCTAAATTAAGAAATGGAAGCACTCACCGGCACAAGACCTGGTTTTCCATATTTTTAGCAGCAGAATGATGATGGCTGCTAGGTGGGACAGATCGCCGGTTAGCCTGAAAATGTTCATGTTTGAGGAAGCGTCTTCACTCGGAAACCGATCTCAGAACCTTTAGACAGTTCCGTTCGTCTCCGGCAGCGATTAGGTTTTTACCTGTCAGTGCTGAATAACAACGTGACGCCAGAATAGTCCGATTCTAGCCTCAGAAGCTGGGAAAATGGCGAGTAAAGAGCGACGTGGCTTGGGGACGTGGCTAATAGAACAGTATCCAATGCAAAACGAGAAACGCGGGTGGCTCAACCAATCAGAAAAGCGGGATGTCTCATTTGCATAAATTATGTTACACGAACGCTGCCTTCCTGTTCCGAATAAAATATAGTAAATCTGAGCTTCCTGTTTTGATGCGTTTTAATTTTCAGTGAACCAGGAAATTTTCAGCTTTGTTAGGAAAATGTTTAACATGTTATACATTTAAGTAAAAAAAAAAAAAAAAAAAAAAAACTATATGAATAAATACCTATGACTATGATAGCAAAATTGAGTATATTTGGAGGACCTTTAGGCATGTAGAAAACGACACACCTGCAGCAGCATTTCAACCACACGCCACATTCCCTTGGTGATAAGATGAAAAAAAATGACCCAAAAAGTGCAAGAAATTTAGTTTTTATTTAAAAACACATGACATAGGCTTCACAAATATTGCATTAAAGAATGGCACGTTTTTTTAATTCCGAGTGGCCGAGTGAACCTGTAATTCATGATAAACACTCCAGTGTTTCGTCCGTCATGGGTCATGTATGATCATTAAAGCTGTTCCACTCTATATTACTCTGGGATCTTTCCAGAAACCAGACCTCATTATTGAAGCATTGTGGGATCATCTGAACAGAGAACGCAACAAAATGCAGAAACATCCAACGAAGAGCTTTGGAAAGGCCTTCAGGAAGTCTGGAGAACTACGTTTACATGTTTCAGTGAATTTCCTTTTGTCCTGCAGGTACACTGTATAAAAAACGAGGCATGAACCAAGATTTTTTTCACTACTCCAAATAAAGAAGCACTTCGATGACTTCTGTCATCATTGACAAAAATGTTAGCAAACATCTTTAAAAAAAATTGAATAAACACCCACAACATGATATGTTTAGAAGAGTAGATCTTCAGTGGCATTTCCATGAGGATAAACAACCTTTAAGTTTGCTTTTTTTTTTTTTTGGCTTAAAAGGTTGAGGTATCGCAGGGTGGCTGGTAAAAGTTAGAACTACAGTACCTGAGCTTCACCTGACTCACCATTCCAATACAAGTAAAAACTGAATGAAAGTGTGAAGGATGCTTATGAAAACTGCACTAAAACCAACCAGGGTCAAGCTTGGACAGCGATCTGTGAGCGTCAGTCTTCACCGCCCTCTGAGGCCTTGAGGACGAACACGGCGTCATCCAGGACGTAGTAATCGTTGTACATGTCTCCTTCACAGAGGTACGGCACTCGGGTCACAGCCTCCACCTCGAACCCTGCACGCAGGAAAACCTCGTTGGACAAGTTGGTCACTTGCTCCTCCCACGTCTTTCCCGCAATTTTCAGGTGCTCTTTCGGACGCTCCCATTTCCCTCCTGAGGAAAGATAATAGTGTTTTGTTGTGGATTTTTAATATTCCACTGGGATATGAAACACTGGTTTCCTACTGACCGACTTCCACATAAGGCTGGAAGGGAAGCACGGCAGCCAGGACCAGTCTTCCTGTTTTGGGAACTAAGGATCTCCTGATGTCCCGCAGGAGGTTCAGAGGATCATCGCAGCGGTCCAGCAGGTTCAGACAGCTGATCACATCATACTGGAAACCAGTATCCTGCCACTCATCTATATCCAGAACTCTGTGTACACAGAAAGAAAAGCAGCGCAGTCAGTTTATCACAGAAAATAGGAGATTTTCAGATAATTTATTCCTAAAAGTATGGAAGCTCGCCGCCATCATTTAGGGGGGAAAAAAACAAAATTTTACATTTTATGATGATTTTATATAAAAAAAAGGATCTAGTCTTAAAAAAAGAATCAACTTTCTTTCTGCATTAAGATCATTTCATGCAAAAGCTTTTCTGTGTGGTTTTCAAATTTTTTATTTATTGTTAAAGTATCTATTTAAAAAAAATAGATCATAATTAAAATTGTATTCTGTTCTTCTAAATAAATCTATTTTTCCATTAAAAATGTTTCTTCTGTTTTTTATAGAGTAAAAATATAATTTTCTATAAAAAAAAATCTTTTCTGTTTAGTTTTCCAGATATTAAAAAAAAAACATTACAAAATAATTTTTTTCTGTTTTTGTGTTTTCTAAGAAGTTCTGTCCTCAGTTTTACTGGATTAGAAAGACAGGAGACAAAAATGTGCTGGCTGATCCGGCTGGTGACTAGTTACTTTAACCAGATCAACGCAGCAGCGGGTCGAATCCCCGTTTGTTTAACGACATGCAGGAAGGCAGCGAGCAGCACCTCAGCGTTCATGGATGTGTTAGAGGGAAAATAAAGATGTCTTCCAGGTATATCCGTGACGGATCATCTTACATTCAAATACAGCCGAGAACCACAGCATAGCCACAAACTTTCACTTATAAGTCCGGCGAACGTCTTTCATTCTCTCTCGTGTCCAAATTTGTTGCAGCTAAAACATCTTTTACCAAATCAGACTGGGAATCAAATCAGTGCAATAAAAGTGAAGAAGACAGTAGTTAACCTTTAAAATTATTAATTAATCCAAATAATTTTACTACAAGGAGACAATTTCTACATCTAGATCACTGTGCCTTTAAAGCTGAAGAGTTCTTCTGCTCACTTGTAATTCCTCCTCTGGAGGTGCCATTTCATGGGTGCTGACACTTCAGTTGCATAAACCTGTCTGAAATGGACTCCCATCACCTCTGTGACACCTCCATCCCCGGCTCCGAGGTCCAGGAGTCTCTCTGCCCTCCAGTCCGGGCCAATCCGAAGCAGCCGCTGAAACTGGTCGGCAGAAAACACGAACATTGATCCGCGGCCCAGAAACCTGAGACAGAGAGCAGGTCAGAGAGAGGGATGCAGAGGGGGATAAACTCTGGGAGAAAACAGACCGGTCTGGACCACTCACCCGTTGATGGAGGTGCGCGACACCACAGGGCTGAGCACGGTAGACACAAGGGAGTGGTAGAGCTGTGTGAACAGCCAGCTGGACTTTTCTGCACTCTGCCTGAGGAAAGTCTTGGTGTCCGAGTCCAGGTGGCTCTGAACGAACAGGGGACGCACAGATTCTCCCAGCAGGTCAGGGCAGCACCGGTACCACTGAAGCAATGCAAGGAAAATTAGTTTGATTAGACTGTTTTTTTTCTCTAAAACATCAAAAACATTATCTATAAAAGCTCATCACTTGATGATGTCACCCCCTATGAAGCATGGTGGTGGCAGCACCATGCTATGGGAACATTAAATGGCCAGAGCCGAAGGAAGGATGGTTTTCTGAGTGCCCCTGCTGAGACTCCAAACAAGATAAGTTAATATCATACATTAACACGGACTCTACAACATATATTAAACACGCTCTAAAGCAATCAGTTTTTTAAATTATACATCTAAAAGCAAACAAGTCCATTTTTCATTTTTATCGTACAGAACTGCAGAGCATCCGTGTTTGTCACCAACACTTACCGTCCACTTCATCAGCTCCACCTGTTCAGCTGCTTGTTAACACAAATTTCTACCCAGCCAATCACACGGCAGCAACTCAGTACATCTAGTCATGTAGACGTGGTGAAGACGACTTGCTGAAGTTCAAACTGAGCATCAGGATGAGGAAGAAATGAGAATTAAGAGACTTTGAACGCAGTAAAGTACCTGAGGATTTACTGGGA
>CM047995.1:27052212-27077168 GCA_026261665.1 Melanotaenia duboulayi | reverse complement strand
GCTAAGCTTGTGGGCTCTCACATTAGCAGTTAACTCTAAGCTCGTGGGCTCTCACATTAGCAGCTAACGCTAAGAACGTGGGCTCTCACATTAGCAGCTAAGGCTAAGAACGTGGGCTCCGCCATGTTAAACAAACACTGATTTGAAAATAACAGGAGGTGACATCCCCACACATGTACATACAAAATAAATTTGATAATGGCTACATGGAGGTCATGTAAATGTGTCAGTTATTACAGTATCCTGGACTGATTACTCTCAGATATCTGACTTTGATGCTCATGTAAACGGGCTCAGTGTTTGATAAAAATAGTTATACAAGAACATCAGGAAAAACTGATCTTACATAAATATCTGTAAATGAATCGGTTTTTGTTCAAACTGGATTTAATTGAATTTTAAGTGAATCGGACTGTTGTAAGTCCAGCCCTACTCTGAAACACTGCCGAACTTCTGGAGCAGACTTGATCTCCATCAGTTCAGGTGACGTCACACTCCTTAATTGGTGGAAATCACACCCACATATGAGCAAATACCAGGATATTCCATTTTTTACAAATGATTCCAGTTTCATGGTCAAACTCTGTGATTCCGTTCATGTTTTGCACATTGTGGAAATCATTGGGTCCTTGTAAGGCTTGACAGGGCTCACTGCTAATACTTCTGCTAAATGCTCTGATCTGATGGTATTTCAGTCCACAGCTCCAGTTTTCTTTTTTTCAAGCAAATGTCCCTATTCATGTGGCCAAGTAGATCCTTAACATATTCCTCCATATTTTACAAATTCTCCTTGTTCACAACAGGAAGTCAAAGGGCACCTCGCTGTAGGATTGATAAGGTTTTATGATTATAGGACTAATGATGTAAAACTCTGATGTTTGACTATTTTCTTCTCAAAGTAATGATGGAATTTCCGTCTGTCCTTGCAGTGCAATGGCAGGTTGGGCTGCAGACAGGGAGAGGCTATGAACATCCACTCAGCCCTACAGGAAACCTCCTCATCGAGCAGTCAAACAGCCGTCACAGATAATGGACCTACACTTGTGCAACCAGAGGAGGAATATTGCCAGGAACACTCTACCCAGTGCTGTGTCTCTGTAGCTGAGCCTCCTGTTCTCCAGCATCACCTCATGTCCTGGCCGTGAAGCTCTGAAGAGCTGGGAATCCAGCTTAGGTTGGAATCATGGGAAAGGAACAGGATCTACTGGTGGCGGTGAAGAATGGAGATCTTCTACTGGCACACAAGCTTCTTTCCAAAGTCAAGTGCAACAAAACCAGTGAGTACAAAGCTTCGAAGGCACGGGAGGGTTGGATTGTTTGATTTCTTTGTAATGTTTGTTTTGTGGTCAGAGCCTGGCAGTGTAATTGTTTCCACTCTCATCTCCGAGCCCCCCTGCAGCAGACAGGTTGGGAACTATTTGAAACTAAGTGGATTCACACTGCGCCACAACATGAGCTAATCTCCTAAATACAGAGCCCTGCAGCTCTGACGTCTTGCTGTGTGGGTTTTAGCAGCTTTTTTTCGTCTTTCAGAGTTTCTTATCTGTACAGATTCCATGTCGGGCGACAAGCGGGCTCCCTTACAGTAGCATTGTTGCAAATGACGGCGTTTGCCCTTATCCAGACTCGGTCTGTGAAGTTGAAGCAGCCTCTCTGTGCAGCATTATCTGCTCTGGGCTTTTATCAGGATGGCTGGCTGCTTGGTGACAAGCTCTGGGAACAAAGCTGTCAGGAAAAAGCCTGTTACAAGCGGCGAGCGCTGCTCGGCACACAACATTAAAAGCCATTCTGTCTGTCTGCGTACCGCTTTGTACTTCTGCCACGCTGGCTGAGGCCATGCAGCCGTGGAAAACTGATGCTGAGGTGCCCTGAAGCAAGCTGAGGGAGTGCAGCTCTGGAGTTAAAAGCAAAGTAGTGGATGTCCTGCGCAGTTCCAAAGTCAGAATTAGATTAATCATGAAGTTGGTGAGGAACGGTGATCATTCCTGATTTAGAGTGACATCATCTATTTTCAGTGCACCGAAAAAGTCCTCACCATGATGTCATTTTTCATTTCTTTGTCATGTTAAAAGCTGGAATCAGAAGGATTTTAGTTTGATTTGCATCAACAAAAACATCTTCCACTTAACAGGATGCAAAGATATGTGACGCCCAAAGTTGATACCAAAGATGTCACATTTACTTGTTGTATTAAACCCTCAATAAAGTCACTTTCCATAAAAGATTATGTCCGAACCAAACCGAGAGACCAGAGCAACACCAACAAAAACAAAGCTGCACCCATGTGCTGCCGCTTGTGTTGCTTTGTTTGTGTGTGTGTGTTTTTGGTTATAGATAAAAAAGACCAAGCTGTTGTGCAGGACGGCTCATCGGCCTGTAAATATGTCTTAAAACGTTGCAGAGAAAGGAGGAAATGCATCGATCTGTTTCAGCCCCTGAGAGATAAACACTCTTTTATAAACACAGTTTATACGTGAATTTTTACGCTGAAATGAAATGTTTTTGTGTCATTTGCAGTTTTGTAATAGCGTACGACTCGAGTCGGACTTGTAGCAAAAAGTTTTTGCCCCCAGAATTTTGATGCATAGTTTCACTGTTCAAATATAATCGACTCAGCATGAAGTCGAAAGCATCTTTTATTTGTCAGTGTGCTCGATTCTGTAGAAGAAACCACATTTAATCTCAGATACGTGGTCCTGTTTCTTTATTTCCGCTCGTTCAGTATCATTTATGTCAAACAGCAGCTATTCTGCTAAAGCACATCTGGAAGTTTGAGCTAGCTAGATGTTTGTCTTGTGTTCATAAGTTCTCTCCTCGGGTTGAAAAGAAATGTTCAAAACCGTTTTTATAAAGTAGTTTCCAGAAAGAAGCCTCCCAAGTCCGAGTACAGGTCCTGCAGCCTTTTTATCAGTTTCCTATGAGAGAAATGCAGCTTTAATACGAAGGATTTATTTATTCTTTACACAGCAGAGGAGACGGAGTTGAAATGAGACTTCTTGGTTACTTTACTTTGTTCTATATTGTTATGTTGGCATCAGAAGATAGAAATAAATAAAACTTGCTTATGAGGAGCGTTGATGTGATTTTACACATTTATAGAGGATATGTAGAGTAACATGGGTTATTTCTCTGACAATAATTGCAGCAGGAGGACTAATAATCGTGGTCATTACCTGGTCGATACCTTGCAGGTGAACCTTTTTTAGGCTTGGCCGACATGTTTAGCTCATCCAGCTTCTGTTGGTGTCCAGCAGTGCTTTTAGTCCCGTTACGGAGTCTGACTGAGAACGGAGCTTTGATTGGACAAATCCAATACAGTTAAATGTTTCCCCTTAAATCTTTAAAGTGCTGCTTCGGCAGGTTGTTAGGGGTCAAAGTTGTGCTGAAAGGTCACCCTCCAGCCCAGCCTTAGGACCTTAACTGGATTACTTAAAGAATGTGCCTGCATTTAGCAACCTTCCGCCATTTTTCTTAAGCTTCATTCGTTTCCCAGATCCTCTCGATTTAAAACACAACAAAAACAAAAGCATGAGGCTGTGAACGTATCTGGACTGTAGTTGATCTAAAGCACTTTTTACTTACCGCGAAGCTTACGTCTGTTCAAGCTGTAATCAGGAGAATTGTAGGACCCACATACATTACTTCTATTTTGAAGAAGTAATTGACTGAAGTTCATTTATTAAGTTACTCGACAGTTAGACTTACTCAAATTACTTAATTCCTTCAAATAAATAATCTGAATCATCTGATTTAATTTAATAGAAAGTCAACTAGCAGGACTCAGTTTCCTCCAAATTAAACATTAGATGTTCCAAATGAAAGGATCTACTTCATAATATGTGTATAAATAGAGTATTTTAATTGTGTGGTTTAGCTCGTTGTTTTAGGTTTTAGATGACAAACTATGGTTTGCAGGTTAATTTAATTCACGGAGGAAGTTATCAACACTTAACAAAATAAAGTGGGGATTAAAAAAGTGCTCTACATGAACTGAATGCGGTTTCTAATCCGAGACTAGTTTTCTACTCTCAACATTCAACAGTTAAGTTTCGACACTTTTCTCCACATTCACAGATCAGCAGTAGCAGGTGGGTGGACTTAAAATTCACGTTCAGCAGGAATTTTTATTTTATGATTGTTACTGGGTGAATCGGACTCGTGTGGTATGTTTATATTTAGGCAGTGTTGTTCTGTTTGAATGCTGTCATCCTGAGTGGAGGACGGTACAGGGAGGGACACCATCTCCGTGTCGGACCAGGGACGGGAATCAAGCTGCTGACTGACATCACGCCGGCCAGTCTCAGCTCTGCTTGCTGCAGGAATACCCCAACACAAAGAAATGCACAGTTAAAATCCTCTCTTTAGAAGATATGTTATTAAATTCTATGTGAAGGTAAAGTTATTCTTGGCTAAATGAAATATTTCGTTTGAGGTTTTTAAGGTGATTTTTCCATCAAACTGAGTCCGAGCGATTCGGGTTCTTTATTTGAAATTTATTATTTTTATTGGAAACTTAACGATTTGAGTCGGTCTGACTTCTTAATGAACTTAACTGAACTAGGATGAAACTTAATTCAGCCACTTTTTACCAGTTGAATCAAGTCATACGAGTTAGTTCAACTATTCCCTTTTTCAGGGTTCACTGTCTTGACGGCCGTTTTGTTAATTTTTAGTCTCAGAAACTTATCTTCTTCTTATGGAAGCCTTTTGTTGAACTCCAGAGCTCTTTACATTAACCTTTGGCCTCTTAGTTACCTCACTTTGAGCTGATTATAGACTTATACTGTTCTCATTTTACTCTGCCTTCCACCTGCATTGCAGCAGCATTCAGTAATATTGCTTGAAATCATAAAGTGTGAAACGGTTGCAGCGGTGGGTGGTGTGTCATGTCTTCCTGCTTTCAACACGGCTGAGGACCCGTGCAGAGCTGTGTCAAAGACGTGGTCGTTTGTCACCTCGGTCGGAGTGTTTAGTGTCTGACAGCAGCACAACAGAGGCTGCAGCTGGCGGCGGGAACTCTGCACATGACCTCCACTGGCTGCTGCTGCAGAGCTCTGTCAATGTGGACCGATTGATTGCTTTCTAGTGACCTGCTCTGAAAAGGTTGGAGGTCCAGCTGGCCCAAAAATAAGGACTGCAGCTATATATTTACTCATAAAAATGTCAACCCTCGGATTGTCCTGACAGTGGTAACCTATCATTAGAATACAAGAGAGGTGTTTAATTAACCTTTGAAGAATCAGATGATTTGATAACAATCCATAGCATACCAGCTTATTAAAAGAAGGAAGAAATAGAAGAATCAGTCAAAAGAATTGGTGAAACTTAACCGCTCACACCTCCACACAAACCCTTCGACGACCTCTCGCTGGTTTTCGTTTCCAGACTGACGGCAAATAAAAGCTACACACGTGCTTTTATGATGTTGGACATCCTCAAACCTTTGGGTCTCTAGCCTGGAGAAAAGAAACACCTACACATGGACTGCATACAGAATGAGGAGGACAAACTATATTGTTTATGTTGTTGTTTAGTGGAATAATAGCAAGTGAAACACAGTAAAACCACAGCGCAACATTACAGTAAATACAAACACAATAAGTGTTTATTCAGAGCAGAAAATTTAGTCCTCATCCAGTTTTTGCCTGGTTTGTAACATTGCTAGAAGGGGCTGCCTCTTCCTTCCTTTGTTTATTTGTTCTGATGGCTGATTAAAAGTTTTATCCTGATGTGGTGTGGGATAGATAGTCCATGAAGACTTGGATACCATTATGTAACTGAGCTGCATTTAAATGTTGCAGTAGCACAGCGATAAATGACAAAACATCCACACGCTCCGGTCTGTTTTCCTAATGAGGTGTGCTTCGGAGGTGGCTTCTATCCCAACACACATCAGTTTTGCATGAAGATATTTAGGCTTAAGCCTTTATACGACCAAAGTTGTGTTTCCTCAGTTGTTGTGGTGCTGGTGCAGGTACGCCGTAGTAACCCTGGCTGGGGGGTGTCAGTAAAAAGACCTGCAGTGTCCTTCAGGGATTAGCTGTGGCACTGAGGCGGACTTTGACTGACAGGCAGCTGAGATGGAGGTTTCTTCTCCAGTCAGCCATCTGCTGACATCAGGTTGGCTGCTCAGCCAATCTAAGTGGATGTACAGCTTCACTCTTTTTGCTTTAGCTGTTCCAAGCAGTGCGTACAGATGCACAGAAACCCCTCCCTTAACAGGGTCCATTAAAGGCTAGAAGTCCTTCAAAGGCCTTCACCATTACAATGTCTTTTGTTTGAACACATGCTTCCTTTACTCTTGACTTACGGTCCAACCCTCGTCTTTGTCAGGACGTCTCTCGGCCTGTGTGTCAGGATTTTTTACCATGTGTAATGAACACTGCATAGCAGATGAAGCTGACGGGTAAGATTTAACATGTTAGCACATCTCTGCATATTTTACAGCAAATGTGTAGGAAAAACACTTTAAAAACATACTACATGCAAGGATATTTCTCAGGTGAAAATGGGGTTTTAGTTGATAAATAGATTCATGGTTTATGTCTGAAAGGGAGAAGTTTGTCACCTGCTGCGATAAATGTGCTCCCATCATCAGCTAGCTAAATGTGTATTTAGAAGACACGTAATCGGACAGTTGGGTTACTGGGAACATTCTTCCACATAATGTCTGAATTTCATGGATTTAAACATTTGTTTGAACTGATGAATTGTTAAACATTTCTTTAATTCCTCTGTGTTCTTGTTCCACAGACTAACTCCTTGTAGTGTAACTCTGCTGTATTTTTTGGCCGGTTTGTCAAACATGTCAGCGTCTCTGAGGTTTTTACCTCATCTGGAACAAATTTGTATATTAAGGGGCACTGACTGATTATTTTCTTTAGCTAGGCAATTAATTCTTATGAATTGGCTTCATGAACACAGTCATTATAAATTGGACTAATGTGGGTTTGTTTTAATTGGATCACAATGAATAGGATTGAACAGATCACGTCTGTAAAGTACTTTAAAGACTCATTATGCAACTTTCCGACCTTTCCTTTCCAAACTCTGCGTTCTAGGCTTGTTTGATGGGACATTTATGTCCAGAGGCCGAGGGTTTTGCTTCATGCAACGCGCCACATGCTAGTAGGCCCATATAAACGCAGCGATTGTTTTAAACGCACACCGAGGCTGATTCAGCTAAGAAACACAAGAAGACATTATTGGAGGAAGGGATAAAAAGAAAGGGAGAAAGGGACAGAAGAAGAGGAAAGGCAAGAGTCAAGTCGTCTTTACTGGCTGGAGAGATCCCAGAGTTCAGGTTGGATACAAGATGGATGCTGGACCAGCCGTCGGTCGGGGGCGCGTCACTAAGAAAAACTGCAAAGATTCTGTAGTGCATCTTTAAGCTGACCTTGTTGTGATTTGGTGCTACAGAAATAAAGCTGCATTGAATAGAACATGTTCTTGCTCTCTACATAATTTGAGCTTTTTTGAGGTCAAATTTGAGTATTTTTAATTTATTTGATTAGATTGTTCTTTGATTAGATCCAAACGCAGGCCACGCATAGAATGCAGGCCTGGCAGTATTAACCACTTTAATTTAATCATCTCAATTAAATATTCATGATTTTTAACATTCTGTGGCACAATAGTGTGAGTGCTGTGCGATTGTACAATGCTGCTGTTTGATTTATTCATTATAAGCCATTTCCAGTCAGTCTGATAACTGCTGCATATAGTATGCAAGCACATCTTTAAAAACAAGGGGTTTTATCCAGTCTAATCCAAATGGCTTTAAAAAATATGAAGACGTCAGACTGACTGAAATTGTGCTAAATCAATGCTCAGAAAGCCAGCATGTCTCTCCTAGACCACACGGTGGAATTACTCCTACATGCAGATGCTCAACTAGACTCACATGGACCGACGTGCTCCACACATGCTCTGAAAATCCATCTTTTTGCATCTTTAGGGTAAAATATTAATGTGTAAATGTGTCTGTGACTGAAGACAGCGTGTGTACACACACCTCCCACAGAGAAGGTCTGTTCAAAATCCAATAGAAACCATTGTCTTAGCTTCTACGGCAGGGATGTCCAAAGTTGGTCCTCAAAGGCCACCGTCCTGCAGGTTTGTAATGTTTCCCTGCTCCAACACGCCTGACTCCAATTAAATAGGTCCAACAGCCTCTGAAGTTCTGCACAAGGACTCATTAATTTGAGGCCGGTGTGTTGGAGCAGGGAAACATCAAAAACATGCAGGATTGTGGCCCTTGAGGACTGGAGCTGGACACCCCTGCTGGGTGGGTTGCTTCGTTTAGGGGGAGGTGTGAATGAACAAACTCTGATGAAAGGAGCGAACTCTGGTCTGCCTACAAACGTAGCTTTTGGTTGGCTTCTTGTGAGCCAAATACAGGAAGTAGGCTACAGTGCAAAGGGCATTGTGGGTAAACGCAAATAAAACAAACACGTGTCGAAGCTTTGGCCGGATGAGAAGTCTCGCAATCAGATGTGGAAGAACTCTGATAGAAATCTGGTCAACCCAGGACCGTTTAGGATTTGATTCAGCTCCATGTTTTGCTCTGATGTGGTGGAAACAGAAGTTGTCCTGCAGATGAACAAGTTTTCCTCTTTGCGTCAGTCTTGTCATCCCACAAGAACAAAGATGCATCAATTATCATTTTTTTTATCACTTCGAACTGTGATGTGCCTGAAGACCCATTTCATCTCATACTGGAGGCGTTTTATAAAGTTTTGTACTTCTAGAATTAGTTAAACTCTATCTCTTTATATACATAGATTTATACATGCGTTTATAAATCTATTTCTGTCGTCACCAAAATGCTGATTAATGCACTTTTTAGTGTGTTTTTTTTTACACTGCACAGAGCTAAGATAGTTGTTCAACCCAGCATGCGCTTGCTGAAAGGTTAGCCAGTCAAGCCCAGAAGCCACCAGCCTCCACCTCCATCGAGCCTGGACCTTGAATTAGTCCCAGCCCATCTGGCCTTATGTCAGATTAGAAGTCTGTTAGATTTAAAAGTAGCTAAGAGGCTAGCTGTGCACGTGTGTGTTGATGTGTGCTTCGGTGAACTGTGACCTGTGTGTGTATGAAGCACATAAAAATCTGTTAATGTTTTTAAATGTACTCTCATCTGAGTTGCAACTTACTTAGTTAGCCTCATTAGCTAACCTACTAATAGGCTAGTAAAGTAGAAGACTGATTAGCCCAGACAGCTGGGTAGCAGCCAAGTAGTCTGTGAACAGCTTTCCAGTTCACCTGCTCTGGTACTGGACACACACACACACATGAACACACATGCACGCTAATCCTGAACCTTTCCCTCCGTGACAGATGGGGCAGCCTGTCTGGGATTGCTGAGGAATTTACCAAAGGAATTACTTACTTACCCCGTGTGTGTGTGTGTGTGTTTGTGGTTGCAGTTGACAGCATAATTTAATCTGGCATAACCACCTTTTTATTACTGGCTTCAGGGTGCACATAGTTAGATCTGGAGCTCATCTTCATTTAGTTCTTTTCTTTTCTGTACAATAAAAAGAAAAGAGCCGTCAGCCGGCCCGGGTGGATGCTGCGTTCAGGCTGCCGCTGAGGTCTGCCTGCCCCTGCATGCCACACACGTGTTTCCATGTGTTTTCATTCAAATCTACGATAAAATCAGGTGAAAAAAGCAGAGGATTCAGCCTTTTTGGGGTTGTTTTTTAAACAGATAAGGAGAATGTGACCGTCTTACAGGGCGTGTTTGTTTTTAATTTTCTGTGTACAGGAATGTGTTTTGGTGCGGTAGCGTCTCCCAGCTGGGAGTTGAGTTGAATCAGTTTCTAGTAGCGCTAATGAGAATCAGCAGGAGAGGTTGCTGTTGCAGCTTTCATCTCCTTTGTTATCAAACCCTTTTTTTCATTTTTTAATAACCTAATTTACATTTCATTCCTTGATTTTTTTCCGTATCTTGTCTTCTGTCCTGGATTGAAAGCAAACATAAATCATATTATGTAATAGGACAGTGACTTTGCTGTGGTAGGGCAGTAATAAGAAATGCTAAGATGTTAAGCAATTCACACAACATGAAAAACAAGGAAACACACAACTGGTGTTTTTTAGGTTTTACTGCAGTGTTTTATACAATTTAGGTTTTGATAACTTTGCCGTAGAAAGAAACCTTTGTGGAGGGTTTGAAGAGGTGAGACGTGTTTGAAATGAGTGATACAAAACTAAATACACAATGAAAGATAAAATACACAGTATGAATGCGTATGCAGGTACACATCTATACACAGTTCCCTGTAGTTGCGTATTTCTTACCTTTAACCACAAACAGACAGCAGTGTTCAGATGTTTGACCTGGTTACTAATTAAACAATATTCTAGTTCATTTTCTTAATTTTTTCTCCTTTTTTCGGCTCTAACATGGACAGAAATGCCACCGCAGCAGAGGAGTGTGTACTTCAGGTATTTGCCTGAATTTATCTGTAGACTTAATGGGATTCAAGTCTTAGCAGCCTTTAAAATTAGCACGACTGAATCAATTCACAAAGAACTCTGATGTAGGAACAGGTAGCCAGATTACATCATTACAGTGTGAAGATGACTAGTGATAATGACTAAGTAATTTAAACACCACTGGAAAAAAAAGTACTCCACACAGTATGCCGGCATTGTACTGTGTGTGGAGTAGGTCTAAATATTATAGTTCAGATCTCAGATAATATATGGACCCCGATAAAACCAACAGAGTATTGGATCAATTTTAAGTCGTAAAACAACTCAGAAATTCCTCCAGTGATGAGTAGACTCCCCCTCAAATAACACTGGATTGAACAAGACTTTTCAATAAATCGTGAAAGTTATCCTTTTTAAATCATTAGGTAAAAATGTAAACATCTGGAAACCTAAACTTCCTTTAATGGTGGTCTGAAAAACGGGTCATTTATACATGATATGTTTCCTCCGTCTTCGGACAGGACGAATACAGACAGGGTGAAATCTAAAGATGTGACATTTTGTGGTCACATGACAAGAAAAAAAATCCCAGATAGCAGAAAAATGTTTGGCCCACATATGGCCCACTTCTGCAGGTTGACTTGGCTTTGACTCACACTGTTGACTCCGTGTGAGTGTGGCTGACCAAACTGACCCACAAGGACATGGTCATCAACCATGTGCAGGCTGGCTCTTCATATTTAGACCAACCCTGGCCCTCACAGCACTTACCATAATCCTCATCCAAGCCACCAGCTGACATCTGGACCACATCTGGCCTACATTACACTTGCTAGTGCTGTATCTGAACCAGAAGTGCCAACAGTAGCTAAGATTAGGCCCAGATGTGTCTGAATTCTTCTAGTGACAGGTTGTTGTCAGTGTTGGATGCTGTTAGTAAAAACCGTCTCTGCCAGCGGGTTCAGGGTCTGATTAGCTGTTGTCTTAACTTGTTTAATTGAGCAAATATTTTGCTTTCTCATTTGATATTTTCCCGTAACATACTGAGGCTTGTTTCTTAAATGTAATGATCAGACTTTTTCATGAATGCAGGAGAGTGTGAACTTGTGCTGGTGTGTGGTTCAGTGATCAGATAATGGTTAATTATCTGGAGGGGGGGGGCTCAGTCGGTCAATGTTTTAGACCTGATTAGCATAAATGGAAAAGGCCTAAAGGCTCGGACACTGTTGCCCTCTTCGAACTGGGAACATGGTTGACGCCCGGGCTTTCTAGCAGTATTAATGCTGCTTTAGGGATCCACTCATTGATCATCACATTATTACACACCAGTGAAGTCACAACAAACGACTGAGGCAAGTAGGAAATCCTCTTCAGGAGTGTATGCCAAGCATAACACAAGTCACAAATGAGGAAACAAACTTGGTCATAAACTACTGAAAGAGAAAGTGACAACAGGACCTGTGTGCCATTAAAGAGCCGAAAGTTTGCCAGCCAGGTGAACTCCTCATGAACCTGCGTCGTATTTCCTCTCATTTACACCCTGTGGCTCTGGGATGGAGACAAACACGGCTGAGATTAAGATCAGGAAAAGCAGATGGAGAAAACCTCTAATTTCCCTGTGTTTTTGATTGTTTGAGCCTGGAATCTTTTGGACATTGGATATTTGTGTTTATTGCCCCACTGGTAGGGTTATAGTTGATCTGAGAATTAGATTAAGTCTTCCACCAAGCAAGGGGCTTTCTGAGCTGACGCCTCACCGGCTTCCCGCTCAGACATGCCATTTACACACCAAAATACTGTGGTGAAGCAGGTTTTCTTAAGGTACATCTCATTCAGTCTTTTGCCACTGCCAGTGGTAGGATGTTTCCTCTCAGTCTTCTACTAGTGCTGGGCTGTATGGGCAAAATTACAGTAGCCATGTTTACATGCACAACATTGCTTCAGTGAGGTTCCACTTCCAACCAGTCCTGTGCTGCTTACGCTGACCCTGAAAAAGTTACTCCAGTCGTGACGTGTGCTTATCACGTTTAAACGCAGTGATCCATCAGTTGTGATGCATCATTGTGTCAATATCAGTCGCGGTCTGACTTTCTAGAAACAGTAGAAGAAGAAACAATGATGTCTGCAAACAAACAATACTGTGTGCATATTTTTCTCCGCCATGTAAAGTGTAGGATTACGTTACACTGATGTACAGCTGACATGACGGACGTTCAGTAAGGATCATTTTTACCTGAGTTTCAGAATGCGTTTGGATCTTTGCCCTGAATCCGTCTCTCTCCACAGAACCACTCAGAACCTGGTCTTTGGCTGTATGGAAAGTGGTAGTGTTGGTTTTCTTTTTACATCGTAGTCAGTATCTCTAGCAAACAGTTTTACCTGAGGATGAGGAGGATGCTGATTCAAGGCAAGTTTGCAGCTAAGGTGGTGCAGCAGATTGAATTCACTTCAAATGGCAGTTGCTGGCACACGGAGTAGTTTCTGTTTCACGATATGTGGAAGTAAACATAGAAACAACCAGGAACAGAACAAACAAGCAACTGTTCAAAAATAAAATGTAGCAACAGAGAAAGACAGATTGCTGGTGTTGACAACTTTAACGAGACATCATTTTCAGTAACGAGTTGTTTGGTCTGACCTTTTAAAACCAAAGTTCCTGCAGACACCAGATGCAGCTCGTTTTCTCTGTGTCGTCATGTTTAACTACAAGACCACAACAGACCGGCTGCGTCTAACGGCCAATGTTGCACCACTTCCTGACATATTACTTCTTTGTGATAATCATGAGAATTTCTTTTATTTCTGTCATCCGTAGACCAGGATGTTACTCTTTGAAACCATCCTGGAAGGGAGGGAATACACCTGGAATCTTCAGGGTGGCGTTCCCAGTGCTGAACATTTCTGATCTGTTAAATATTCTTCTTCTGTATCTCCATCGGCTCATAAAGGTATTAAAGTCTTTCATAGACACCACTGATGGATCATAGTGGTTTAACTTGTTTTCATCAGCCTGTCATGTGAGGGATTTGCACCTCGCTGGCTGCACGTATTTGTTTAACTATAAAGATCAAATGGTTTAAACTTCTCTAGAAGAACTTTAAACACCTGTCCATTGTAGGTTTTAGTAGGCCAATGTTGTTGGACAGTGGTGTCAGTCTTGTTGCACATAGTCTCGGGTCTGATAGCTGTAGGAAGATTAGACAGTAATAAAGGAAGGGCTGTGCAGAGCGTTGTAAGCAGAGTAAACAGATGATTTGAATGGTATGTAAAGTGTTTTGTCCCGAAGGTCCAGAGTTAAAATGTGTTGTGTAAGATGAGAGCTGCAGGTGTGTTTATGCCTGCTCTAATGTCCTTGTTGATTTGAGGTAAGTAAACACATGCAGCAATTCTGGTTCATGTGCGCGCACATGAGTGCACGCAGCAGCACAACACATGATCTGTTGAATTTCCACATTGGCTCATTACCTTTTATTGAGTGTTTATATTGAGTGTCTGACCTAGTTATCAGCTGCACCATGGGAGATTGCTTCCTTCATTTTTAACAATAGAGAAAATTATTGGATAATACAGCCTGAAACTGATTTGATATAAAAGAGTTTTTCCCCAAGACCCGGTTCTGAGAGTCTACGCTGAAAGCAAACTGTGCAGTGCTGGCGGAGTTGATGAAGAATTCATGAAGAGAAGCATGTCACTTTTCAAATTTAGTGTTGTTTGGATGCCCCTGGGTGTGTGGTGTTCACTTTCCTGTCTGTAGTTTTAAGAAAAAAAATACTCTCACTGGCCACTTTTACAGCTCCACCTGTTCAGATTCTTGTTAACACAAATATCTAACCAGCCAATCACACGGCAGCACCTCAGTGCATCTAGTCATTTGGTCAAGACGCCTTGGTGAAGTTCAAACTGAGCATCACAATGAGGCAGAAGGGGGATTTAAGTGACTTTGAACATGGCATGGTTGTTGGTCCGAGTATTTCAGAAACTAATGATCTACTGGGATTTTCACACAAAGCCATCTCGAGGGTGAACATCATAACAATGAGTCCACTGGACTCCAACGGCCTCCACAGCCACCAGATCTCAGTCCAGTAGAGCAGCTTTGGGATGTGGTGGAACGGGAGATTCTCATCATGGATGCAGAAGCTCTGAGGAAGGTTTCCATCACCTCGTTTTATCTTTTACACCAAGAATAAGGAAACCTCTGGAGGAAAAAGGTCCAACCCAGTGCTAGCATGGTGGACCTTATGAAGTGGCCAGTGTGTTGGGTTAAAATGTGAGAAAACCCAGGTTATTTCTGTTTATATGCTACAAAATCATACTGGATGTGAAACAGCTGGGACTCTGACCGGAAATCCTGTTCAAAGACAGATGGTTGTTTACAGTGCATTAACACGAGTGGCTCGTTGGACCTGGTGGTCTAAAGACAAGCTAAGGGACATTTTGATGGAAATTGTTGAGGACATACTTCACAGTCTAGTTCAAGCTTAAACATAATCTTTCACAATAAATTCGGAGACAGTTTCTTTTGGGTAGTAGACAGAAGGGTCTTTGGCTCATACTCTTAATGTGCTTCATCTCCTGAAGCAAATGTTGTCCTTTTTATTTCCTTTGCTTCATTTACATGCTAAAATCACAACATTTTTCTGGTTGGGGGGGACAGACCCCCCTAAAGATGTTTAGCTCATCTCCTTTTTCACACCTTTGAGTTTGCTGGAGAGAATGTTGTTGGATCACAACGCTTACATTTCTGCTGCAGTGGATCTAATGCTGGGTTCACATCAGAAGAAGATTTATACAAAACTACTCACATGACAAGACAGATGTTTAGAGTTTTAAGTCTAAGACGAGTCTCAGACTGAGATTTGACTGTGAATCACTGTTTACGAGACTACAACCAGATTCTTTTACCCCTTTTGTGACATGTTGGACAGCTGATCTGCCCACAGCAAAGCAAACAAAGGGAGAGTTTCCCTCCAGGATCAATATTAAGTGTGGCTCTGTATCTCCACCAGGTGTTCCTCCAATCGTTTTACTGTAACACAGAAACCATCCACAGCAGACGTTTACATGCGCTCCTCTTTCTGGACGGTCCACCGACGGCGTTTCTCCTGAAATTTCCTGAAGAGAAATTTAAAGAAAAATGAATACAGCAACATATTCCTGTCCCGTTAACATGCTTTAAGGCATTTTTATAAAGTGGTTTAGGTGACTGTGCTTCGATAAAGCTTGGCTAGATTTTATATCTCAGAAAAGAGCTTGTTGGTCAGAGCAGATTATTTTGGAGGTTTTAAAGGATGATTCCTGGTCATTACCACCTGGCATTCTTCTCATCGATGCCACTGTTGTGGCTGTGTGGGTTTGCTAAATTTTCAGAAGTTATCAACAAAGTCTAAACTATTTCATTTCATACTTCTATTTTTTCTATCGAGCTGATAGAAAACGGATGCAGAGCAGAAGCTCATCTACAAAACAAAAAAAGAACACATCTGCCTTTTGGTTGCTGGACAACATGATTTGCTGCAGACTCTGTTGTGCGTTGCATGCAGGAGCAAGACCAAATCATGTTTTTGCAGCCTTATTAGGATTTCTGTGGGATAGCTGGAGTAAAGCCGAGCCCCCCTGCCTTGAGTTGGTTTGAAGAACTGTGTTTACCCTCTCAGTAATCAGTGCAGTTGAATGGATGTGCTGCTCAGATAAGTGTTTCCCTTGATGCGGCGCTTACCTGACCACAGACCGTTTATTGCCAGAGACAAATGATGACCTGAAATTGCTTTCTTTCCTCTCTTCCCTGTACTTTGCGCCGGCTCCAGGCAGCTACAGGCTTGCTGTTTTGTCTGCTCTTTGCCTTCTCCCCGTGGTGTTGTGGAGGGGTTTGTTCCAAGTTTACCTTTATCCTTTTGTTAATAAGAAGCCAGACTGGGTGGGGGTGGGTTTGCATTTCGAGTTTCCCTCCCTCACCAAACAGAAAGAAGTTGGTGATGAGGTGAAAACATTTAGCTGCTGGAAAGGATATTTCTCTCAGAAATACCTTTGGTGTTGTTAAAGTTAGGTTCAGCTGCTTTTGGTGGCTGTTTGCTGACAGTAAGCGGTCATCTTATTGGAGTGGAAGAAAAATAAACCGTCCACCGGTGAAAAGTAGAGCTGGGTTAAGAAAACCGATTAATCCATCAAATATCTATTAATTTAACTGGGAGATCGTTTCCAGTGACAACGCTGACCCTTCTCTTGATGCTCGACGGCATATAAACACAGCTGAAAGGTCCAAAAGGTCAGAGATAATTCCAAATTTACATGTTTAAAATATCTCCTGTAAATAACCTCTCCTGTTTCTGGACCCCCGGTGATAAAAATTCTACATGTGAGGCTGGCAAACGATCAGAAACTTCATAAACAGGGAAGATAAATGGTTGTGGGTGGATTATGTCCACGGCTGTGACAAGGCACCTGTATGACCAAAAATAAACGATCATAAGCGGCACATTAGGATTAATTAAATCAGCCCTAGGCTGTTGTAAGTCAGATTGAACTGACTCAGGAGATGAGTGGCTATACCCAGCCTCAGTGAACAGATAACACTGTAAATCAGAGAAATAAAGCAGCTTTATAATGCTCCGATGAAGACATCAACTCCCCCCATCAACTGTAGTGGTGAAGAAATGAACTCACACAAACACCTGACACCTGCCCACTGAAGTGGCCCGTACATGGTCAGGATGCTTAGATACAGCAGAAAATGTTGTTGTGAGACCACTCAGGTTTCATATTGAGACACATGAGCAGTTGTAAAAGTTTTTTGGATGACATTCAGCTCTGCAGGACAGCGGCTAGATGTCCAGCTGACTTAGCAGCTATTGCTAGCAGGGGTTTAGCAGGTTTATAGGACGCTTGTGTTAGAAAGCAAAAAGCTGCATGGAATTTAATAAGTGTGACCTCAATCAGGTTGCATTGTTCAATCTAAGACCACAAACTAAAGTGACATGAATTAAATTTGGAAATGGCATTTAACATCAGCGTTGTGTGTCCATATTCTGTGATCTGCTTGTGGCTTTAATGTGTAACTTTGTAGTATTAAAGGCCAAATTTCCCACGCTGATATCTTGGCAGCATACTGCATAAAAAGCTGCTTTTACACACTAATATCAGTCTTATTTTCCCTTCTGTTTATGCATTTTTAAAGGACTGCAGATCCTGATCAGAGACATATGAAAGCTTGTAAACCGATGCAACCAACGCTTCTGCCAGCTGCAGTCATGTCGAAAGACAGAAAACAAGCAAACTAGTTGCTTTCTTCTCTTCTTATTTTTTATGTATTTACATTTCCCAGCTTGTGTTCCGGCTGTGGTTCAGAGACATTTGCGCTCCCATCTTATCTTCAATTGAGCCTTTTAAAAACCCTTTTGCGTGCCTTGTTTTTCCCCACATCTGGTACGCACACAAAACCCTTCCCCACACCTGAACGGAGGAACAGATTCACTTCTATCTCTTCATGTTTTATCCTCCACCTTCTTCCTCCACTGCTCAACAAACTGCATTCATCAACATCAAAGCTTCTTCTGTCCGGGATGCTTAAACTGTTGCAGAGGGAGCAAAACAACAGCACTTCAGTGGATGCATATGCCTCTGATAAGGCTATCACAACCCAGCTTTTAGTTTGAGTTTCTGCTTTGTTTATTGCACTGTGGAGAACAATAGACGTCCTCCACATTGACACTCTGCAGCTCTCTTTTTTAGTAATTTATGTTTCTGTGGACATGAAGTTCCAGCAGGGAGCAGACCTTGTAATTTTCCTGTCTGAAAAAGAACACAATACCTGAGATTTACAACACATCTACATATTTGCTGCAACCCTGAAGGCTGAAGCAGGGCCTGCTAATTTATGTGATCCTGACGTCAGGAGGAGCCCCCTCGCTGCTTTTGTGAAAAGAGGAGAGGAAGGCGGGGCCGGGGAAAGCGTGCTGACAGTTGTGTAGATGCATGGAGACAGTGAGCATGTAGGATAGCATGGTGGGCGTGCTATGCAAGGAATGCTGGCTCATGTTGTAACTGGAACTCCTGAAAGGCCCTGTTCTTTCCATGCTGCCGGGGCAGCTTACAGCCCCACGCCCAGCCCCTCCATCCGTCTCATATCAACGTGCCTTTTTGTGCCCTAGGGCTCCTGATTTGACAAAACACCAGCAGAAACTACCCTACCCAAGGCTTCCACCTCGACTTCTCTGCACTGTGGATTTTTGTGTTTTCATGCTAAATTTCCTGCATTGTTCACACAGCAGCCCAACGTTTCGCCTCATCAAACAAGAGCTTCGTATTTACTCACAAACTTTGAGCGTTGTCTCCAGGTCCACCCGATAAAGAGCCAATAATCCCAGTTAGTCCAAGTCAATATTAACCCTCTGATGCAGGAATTATCACAAGACAGTACCASATTTTTTTAAATGAAATATTCTTCTACAGACATGCACATTGATGTTTTTCWGTTTTTTAATCTTATTTGAACTTTTACTCAGTGTATTGATTTTTCTACTTCATCTATGAAAATATTTATAAAATAACATCTTATCATATTAATATCATATAAATTTTCTATAAAAACACCTGGATCATTTTCTGAGGCTAACTTGGTAATGACACAGTATGTACATGTACTAAATCAAATGTAGTTATTCTTCATACGCGGCAGAGTGTTGGTGGCTCACTAATGTCCAATAAAGTTGCTAATGTATGATCCACACGCTTACATTTAAAAACAGCCTTTAAATATGTGTCCTCTGTAGTGGACTTGGTACGATTGTTGTCAAAGAAAAATAAAAAAATTAAATTTATTATCACCATTATTCTTATTTTCCAAAGACTATAAATGTGTAAAATCACATCAACACTTTAAGTATTATTTTTGATGCCAACACAACAATATAATATTAGACAAAGTTAAATAAATTCCTACTAAATCTCCTCTGCTGTGTAAAGAATAAACCAATCCTTCTCTGGAGAAGACAGATGGAAAAGGCTGCAGGACCTGGACCCGGACGAGGGAGGCGTCTTTCTGAAAGCTGCAGGGTAAAAATGGTTTTTAACTTTTCTTCTGAACCTGGGTGGAGAATTTAGAAACTGTCCTTTAGCAGAACAGCTGCTGTTTGGTGAATAAATAATACTGAAACAATGAAAATAAAGAAAGAAACAAGACCAGAAATCTGACATTAAAATGGTTTCCTCTACACGGACAACACAGACACCGAACCAGGACGCCAGCCTCACGCCACGTCGGTCATATTTAAACAGCAAACTACTTCAGTTTTTCCAAAAGAGGAAAAAGAAATTAAATGAAGCAAAAATAACACGAAAGTAAAAAGAAATGTTAATGTAGAAATGAGCATGAAGTTTAGTGAATGACGCTGAATTTGTCGCGATTAAGTCCAACCAGAGTCGTACATAATTACACCATAAGATTAAATTTCAGCGTGAGCTTATTGATTAACATATTTTACCTTTACTTTCTTCTACAAAGCTGGTGATGAAACATCCATCCTTTTTCTCTACCTGGAGGAGCTTTAGGCCACTACAGAACAAAGACTAACATAAAGATTAAGCTAGAAGACTAAATAACTCCGTATAAACGTAAAAATCCATGAAAATGAACTTTATAAATGTTTATACAACCTTCAACCTCCAGTCACGTGATCTCAGGCCACTGGGCATCTCACAGTTATGTTTACAAGTTACACCAATTAAATACAATTTTAACAAACAAACACATAACTTAAACACACACATAAATCCTAAATTAACTGGATTCATTATATACATCAGAACAGACGAATCGAGGGTCAGGAGACGTGATTCAGTGAGGTGGTCGACCTTATGCATAAAGTTTAAAGATACTGATAGAGTAACTAACTTTAAAAATTCTGTAAATGTTCCAATAGTCACGATTATGAACAACAAATCAATACTTACAAAGATGTTACATAAGTTTTTAGGCACAGAAAAGTATTTTGCATTCAAAATAAAAAATTTTTCCCTCTGACTCTTCGGAGCTGAAAAGTGACATCAATAAACCAGAAAGGAAGCTGAGCAGAATATTTGATGATGACTCCGGGGGTTAAACCCAGTTATCTGCTGGAAAATCACACATTCCTTCATTTTCTCTTTTTCTTCATAGTGTGTGTACAATATCTGTTCTGTTACTGTCTTCTTCTGATGATGTAATTCATCTGTTTTTACACATTTCTGTTCATTACAGCATCACAGCTCATTCTTTATGTCTAATAATAATCTTTTCTGGGTTAATTTGGGATCTCAGTGGCAGCAACGTTACTAGAAGGAGTCATAACACGAGGATCTTCAGGAAGTTCGATGATCAGACGGTTATTAGCCCACAAAAGAGTATAGAAGTAATACGTATCTGTCATAAAAAAATAAAATATTACTTGAGACTTTCATAACGTTAGAAAAAATGGGATCATTCTGCTGATTTGACCAGAACAAGTTTTTCAAATTAAAGAGAGAAAAATATCTGAAGCTTATTGGAGGTTTGGCTGTTGTAATTCCTCCCTCCACTCACCTGTTTCTGCAGAGAAAGCAGAAATAAGGATGTTTGGAGCTTGTGCAGAGCGTCTGGGCTCATTAAGCCTATAGCTGAGTATTTACATCAGAGATGATCCGTGTCGATACCGATGCTGAAGAAATTTCTAGATCCAGTATCGGTGATATTGGGCCCGATCCATCTGCAGATCTATTCAGTGTAATTCTAAGCTGAGCGCTTTGAGTGACGCCATGTGCTGACGAAGCGCCACGCAGAGGCTCACGTCTGTTTTCAAAGTGGAGCCAAAGGATCCGCCATCTGGAAGTTCTTCACACTGCCTGATCCAACACGTTCAGCAGGTCACTGACACGAGCCGCATGTGTGAGGAAAAGCTTGACTATCTCAATTTACTTATTTATTCTTTTTACCAAGCCAGGGAAGTTTTCCGACAGCGTGCCGGATCTCCGGCTTGCAGAGTGTTTGCACCAAAAAAAAAAAAAAGAAAAGAAAAAGACTATTTTAATAATTTAATTAATCTACCAGTGGTGTGAGATGAAGTCAGCTTTGCTCTCAGTGAAACACATTCATAACCAATCAGAAGCTGAGCTGGCTCTTGGAAAACCCAGCTGCAGTTTGAACCTACGCTGGACCACAGATTAATACGATAGAGCAGAGACGTTGATGAATAGCTGCAAACGTTAAATAAAACTACGATCAAACTTTGCTCGTTAGTCGGACTAACACAACAAATCAACTTTTTCTAGCCTCACATAAACATGCAGCGGCCAAAACCGAGCAGGATGCAGCTTTAAGCGTCCCTTTAGGACCTGGTGTTTCTGAAGTTTAGGGATTAAACTGTAGGGAGAGCTTTCTGGTGAACCCCTCCGTCTGTCTGCTTATTCATGCCTCTTCATGAGCATTCAGGTTCACCTTTGCTCGTTACTCTTTAGCTCTCATAGTTACCGCCTGCTAACAACCTTGTTGCTGACGACTTCACCACATCTGCATTTCGTAGAGGCCATTGACTGATCAGAAAACGGCTGCTTACTGTTCATACTGTCAAACTGAATCTCCTTCCTTCCTGGCCCTGTCTGGCTCCTCCAAACAAACACACTTATGTGATACTCCACACCTATGTGGGAGAACACAATAAGGCTAATCGGCTGTGATGAATGGCGCTGTGTTTGGAGGGCTTGGCAGGCTGGTTCCCGTGTGGGTCTTGGTGGACAATCAGGCCTTTACTGGAGGTCTCTGCAGTAGGACATCAGAGGACATTCATCTGTACGAAGAGGAAGAATATGAATCTGTGACATCAATGCTTCTAAATCTGAAACGAGGCTTTATGTTTGAGTGGAGACTTGGTAGAAACGAGGATTACTCATGTAGAAAGATAATTTAGAGTAAATACCGACATGGCTGAGCAGTTTTCTGACCATGTTTTTGATCATAAAACAGCCATTTTAAGGTATTTTGAAGAATTTGACAGTGAATTTATATTTTTAGTGATCTCAGATGCAGAAGCAGGTCTAATGGATGAGCCAATGATGAAATGGGACAAATAGCAATATGCCGCTTTCAGGGTGAGTAGAAAAGAGATTGGTTCAGTCTTGCTGAAGATAAATGACGTGTGTTTTCTTGTTTTCTGGTTGCAAAGGACTGTGAGGAGGTAACACTGTAAATTAGGTGGAATGGTACATTTCTGCAGGGCAGAATCATGTGTTTATGAATCATTTGTCTGCCATGACTGTGTCAGAGGCGCTGAGAGAGGGAAGGGTGAGGCTGCAGAAGGTGAGGAAAGCTCTCCATCCTGCCAGGGCTGTAAGGTGAAGGGGTGTTGATAAGAGGAAATAGAGGAAAATAAAGAAACGCTGTGAAAACACACACGGTTAGAAGGGTTTCTCAGGTGGAATAAAAACACATGTCAGTTTTTCTTTCTCTTTCTGTGTTTTGCAGAGTTGCTGGGCTCCAACAAAAGACTCAACATCAATTACCAAGATGGAGACGGGTAAGAGGAATGCATGTGTGGACGTGTTCGTATGTGTGAGATCAGCATGAAGCTGAGACGAGATGATGCAATTAAAGACTCACTTTGTCCTGATAGATGTGCAGATTGGATAAAGTTCAGTCTTCATGATGACTCACGATCAAAGCGCACACACACACTGACATAAAAGGTTCTTTAGAGTTATTAACTCATCCTCAGAGTATGAAACTCCACAATACTGTTTGTTTAGTTTGTAACGTCTGCCCCTTGTTGGGGTTAAAATAAAATGTACTTATTCTGTGCTACATGTTCATGTAGGGGTTCATAATAACTGGTAACCAGAGTGTTTTTCCTGAAGACTGGAGAAATGAGGTGTTACTGTACCGTACACATACAGAAACTACATCGTTCATCCTGATAACACAATCATCATCACATGATCCAGACTGGCCCAAAATTACAGTTTCTCACACCGATGATTAAACTGTGAAAAGAGTTAATGAGTTGAGAAAATACTTGAACAAAGAAGAGCTGTATGATTATACTTCATTAGGTAGAAATATCTAAACATGCCAGGCAGACGTGGTGAGGACGACTTGCTGAAGTTCAAACCGAGCATCTGAATGAGGAAGAAAGAGGATTTCAGTGACTTTGAACATGTGCAGCAACCAGTCATGTAATAACTGGATCAACGCTCCAGGATGCTGGTGGTGTAATGGTGTGGGGTATATTTTCTTGGCACTGTTTGGGCCCCTTAGTACCAACGTGGCCTGGTTTAGCCCTTAAATGTCCAATAAATCAGTCTGTCAATCTTCTGCTCCATCCTTCCCCCACTCGTGAACAAGACCCCAAAGTACTTGAACTCCTCCACTTGGGGCAGGACCTCATTCCTGACCTGAAAAGAACAATCTGCCCTTTTCCCTTGTTCGTCCCTTTATGACCACAGTGGAGCATCTTCTGATGCTACTTCCAGCAGGATAATGCACCATGTCACAAAGCTCAGATCATCTCCACCTGCTTTCTAGAACATGACCATGAGTTCACTGGACTCCAACGGCCTCCACAGCCACCAGATCTCAGTCCAGTAGAGCAGCTTTGGGATGTGGTGGAACGGGAGATTCTCATCATGGATGCAGCCGACAAACCTGCAGCAACTGTGTGATGCTGTCATGTCAACATGGAGAAAACCTCTGAGGAAGGTTTCCTCCACCTGCTTCATCTATCACACCAAGAATTAAAGCAGCTCTGGAGGAGAAGGGGAGTCCAAACCGGTACGAGAAGGTGGACCTGATGAAGTGGCCGTGGGGTGTAAATGTGATCAGAGGTGTAGACATGTAATTAAATGATCGATCTAGTACTCCTTAATAATGATATTTGAAAAAAGCAGCATATCTGAGACCCCCTCAGGACAGTAAAAATATGACAGACTTACCTTGTAGATTAAGAAGATGGGATCTGTTCTGTCGTGTAGATTTCATGGCATTGCCCACTGAATGGTTATATCAGTGTTGATTCTGTAACAAGGTGTTCCCTCCCAAGTGTGGTGTCTATGCCAGGTGTAGATCAGCCTTTTTGTTGTTTTGAGCCTTTGTAAGGCCCAAACCCTTAACTTTACAGGTTAATGCTTCAGCCTGCAGTGTTTAAGGAAAAAAACACGAGGGTTAAAAACAATGTTCAAAATGCATAAAGATTTTTCTGAAACCAAGCACAGTTCAAACATCTGGATCACCACGACGACCCTTCAGGAGTGAGAACTGTAAAGCACTCTGCTCGATCAGGGGTGGGTTTGCTGCGTCCAGCTAAGGGAGGCGGTGCTGATGTTTCATTTTTTTCTCAAAGAACATGAACACAGTTAAATTGAACTGGACTAATGAGAGTTTAGAAATGTTTTTGATTTAAATAGAATATAGTGAATTGAAAAAACTTAGACTATAACTGGATTGGATTCGACTGTATCTTAAAAACTGCCTTGATAATCAGTTCAGCTTTATTTGATTACCTCTAGATCATGGC
>CM047995.1:26978939-26992277 GCA_026261665.1 Melanotaenia duboulayi | reverse complement strand
GGAAGTCAGTCAGTAATAACCAGGACGTCTGGCAGTAATAACCTAAAATTTATCTCCAACATGATGCCGAACTGAATTCGTTTTACAGGAACTGTTAAGAACTGCTTGAAAACCAAACAGGAGTGCTCTGTAAGCGTGTTAGATGTTACATGGTAAGGTGTTATATGAAGCATGTCTGTGCGTGTTTTTCTTGAGATAAGAATGAGGTTTATACTTATGTCTGTTTGCTGTTTTATACTGTAAATTTATTTCTACTCTTTGAAAATCCCAACCACAGATGCAGCCCACAAACCTTCCTTCCTTGTCTCCTGAAGGAAATAAACAGATGTTCCAACAGTAAAACATTTATTGCTGCAACAAAGAAATAATCCAGCTTTTTTCTGCTGCCTTTATTTTGATGTGTGATGCTGTAATGAGAACCTGGCCCTGGTCTCACGGTTTATTGTGACGTAGACGTAATTTAAATGGTCAGAAACCATTTTTGTTCTGCGGCTGCTGGACGACACACATCACCACACAGACTCGGTTGTGTTTGATCCAGATGTTATTTATCATCCTTACATGCTAAGAACAGACCCGTCTGCTTTCCTGAAGACCGGACTCAGGCCACGTCAACAGGTGCAGCTTTTACAGCAAAAACATGATGCGATTTCAGAAAAAAATCAACAGGATTTAGGAACTTTTCAGACTTTCATCAAATAAAAATTAACAGTTGCTCCTTAAATTTATGTATATACAGATTTATCAAAGAGCACAAAGAAAAAAAAATCCCATTTCCAGGAATCAGACCTGCGCAGCTCCAGAGGAAGGCCTGTTTTATCTAAATCTCCATTTTCCCTCTACTCTTCACATAAACATTCATTCATGAGTGATGCTGACATTCAAACCATCATTAAAACATAAGAGAAGGAAAAATTAAATTAAAAAGATAAAATCAGGATTTAATACTGTTTAACGTTGGAGTTTAAAATGAGCCGTGTGTCCGTCAGATATGATGACCCGGAAGCCGATTGGCTCTGGATTCTCCACCGGAGGGCAGCACAGAGCAGTCTGGACATGATGAAGATGAAGTTTATAAGTTGCTGAACAGTTCGTTTCTCTTGCTCCAGTCCATGGCCGGGGCTTTCTTGGCAGCTCTCTTCTGATGGGCTCTTTCTTTGGCCTGGGCCAGCGACAGACCCAGACCCAGGCTGTCGGTCGTTGGGGACCTCTCGGCCTGCAAACACATGGTTTCTGTAGTAATCGTGACTCAGACGCAGGTTTTTAGTGAGTACTGGTTGTGTTTCAGTGGACAACGAACCTGTGGAGGGGAGGAGCTGCGACCTGCAGCCGGCAGGGACGAGTCGGATGAGGTGTTGGAGGCGGAAGAGCTCACGGATGCTTTAGGTTTCTTCTCTGCTGCAGTCTGTAAAACACAAACACAGTTTGTAATTACTCCAGTCCAGCTAGCTTACTTGCAGCTGCTCGCTGCTTGTTTTACATTCATCAGCAGAAGGATTTTCTCTCTTTCTGCTGCAGCTTATCAGCCAAAACCGACCAAACTGCCAAACCAGAACCAGCGATGGTGATGATGACTTTCAGTGAAAACCAGAGGACAGCAGCTCAGCTCGTTCAGGATTGAGTCCAGGGGTTCTCAGAAAGGCAGAGAACACATTAGCACAGTTTTTACAGCTGGAATCAAACTTTGTAATCAGCAGAGTCTCTGCTTGTATGTAGAGACTTCGTTTTTTACAAAAAGAATAAACCGGAGCTCTGCTTTGCTTTATACATGAATCTATTTTAATAAACAGATCTACTTCATCCTGATCAAAACAATCACAAACGGAATGATGACTGTAAGTTTAACCCTTTAAATTTCAGTTTGGTTATTTATTTATTTTCCATAAAACAAATAACGAGTCTTGGATATGTCAACGATTAGCCAAAATATAAAAATTAATCCCCAACATTTGTTAGAAGTAAAATATTTCTATATTTTTATGTTTATTTAATAAAAAACAACAGTGACATGAAGTCAAAGCGCATTAAAAAGAATCTTTAAATGTCTTTGATCAGAGCTGAAGGTGTTTAATATTTAAATCTCTCAATCTGTTAGTTTCTGCACATTAAATGACTGAAGAGACTTTTACACTCTTCTGTTAGAGAAATGAAAACGTTTCATTATAAAACGTCTGGAAAAGCGTTTGTTATAATAAAATGTTCCATGTGCACCAACACAGCTAAAACTTTTTAAAATGTTTTCATCAAAGCCTTTAACAGCATTTTCTAAAAGAAAAACATGACAGAACACATATTTAAACTTTCTAATAGCTATTAATTACAAAGCGACTTCTTTAATCTAAGAAAAGAGAATTAATGAATGAACCATAAAACCGGCATCAAAAAGTTAAAATCCTTAAAATGCTGGCAGTTTTCAGCAGAATGAAGTTGTTTGTTAACTCTATGTTAACGATAAAGTCTATAAAGTTAAGTAAAGTTTTATAGGAGTTTTTGAAAATGGTGAGGTTTATCTGCTCCATGAAGCCAACAGACGGCTGTCAGGTGGACGATGGTCCAGCTGTGGTCCAGCAGGGGGCAGCAGAGACGACAGGATGCCATCATCACCTTCATCTCTCGCTTGTTAAAGCTGGAAGTCGGCACTTTCAACTCAAAGCTCAGATTCTGCTGAGCTTTTCTCCATGAACCCAAACACAGAGTCTGGATGCAGACGAACCTCTGAGAACAACAACAGCTGTTTGTTTGTGGAGTTTCTGTAAAATCAGACCCAGCTGGTGAAACACGTATCATCAGAAAGCAGCGTGAGCCGCATGCCGAGCGCTGCGTTATGTAATAAATAATAAATAGTAATAAACGGCTGAATGAACGAGTGTTTGGCTGCAGGAGAGTGTGTGAACGGCCTTCATTAGTCATCTCATTAGCATAATCCTCAAGTTAAAGCCAGCGCAATCCCATGATCCTCCAGGACACGGACAGAGAGAAACTGACTGGTTAGCTCTGGTTGCCATGGTGAAGGGTCAGATACAATGTCACAGAGGGCGGATGCACGAGGAGGAGGAGGGGACTGCAGAGACTGTTTACTTTGATAAACCCTGAGCTAATTAAAGGGACATTCCTCTGATTTCTACAGTTTCTGTTGTTTATTTGAACAAATATGACCAGTTTAGACTCCGCCCCCTCGTTCACTATGATTCTATCACTAATCAGTACCCAGTGATTGATTAGTTATTGATAAAAACCTGCCAGCAATTACAACAGAAATGCATTGTGGGCCTGTTAGCAGAGAGCAGCTAATCAGCCAATCACATGGCAGCTTGGGATTATAATCTGATTATTACACGCTGATTTCACATTAAACGCTTCTTTAGCGTTAATGTTTTATTTATTTCCATCGTTTGGTGCCAACAGAAGAAAAGTCCATGTAAAATCCTGCATATTAACTCTGGGTTTCTCTCAGAGAAACCAGATGGACGTGGCTACAGAACCTCTAACTGGGAACTACGTTATAAAAATGCTTGAGTAACCATGGTTTCATGTACAGACCATCAGACACTGGCCACTGAAAGGTATCGACCTCAAGCTAAATCGGCTGTTTGAAAAAAACTTTGGATTTTCAGGTTTTTCTCATCCGTACGATCCGTTTACCTCATCACATTAAGTCCAACCTGAGTCGTACAAATCTACAAACGGCATCATGAATATAAAAGAACATGAAATCTCAACGCTACTTTAGGTAAACAGGACCATTTAACCCAGTTACTGCTAGCTAAACAGCTGGTTAGCCTGCAGGAGGGGGAGCATCTTCCATGTTTTCCTCTGCTCAGCAGCTTTTCTGCTTTTCAGGCTGGTGAGCGACACCTTGGTCATTTCTTTCTGTTTGCAGGAAATCTCTTTCTCTGCACACTTTCCCAGCCTAACACACCTCCTGACATTAAATAAAACAAGACAAACTTTATTTATCCTAGAGGGAAATTACAACACAAGCAGATCCTTCCCTCCCGATCGGGTTCAGACGTAACCCGTGACGACAGTGAGGAATCGTGGTGTTTGACACTGGGATTAATTGTGAGATAAAGTAATGGTGCTCAGGGCTGGGACTTTTCCACACGCGGTATATCGAGGGAATATCGTTTCTAGCTTGTTTTGAGTTAAAACATCTTTTCTTGTTGCATTTTGCACATGTGTATTTTTATCATTGAAAAGTATTTTTCATTCATTTTAAGAGATTTAATTTAATAAACAGCCACTTTAATGTCAGTCAGCTGTTTTAATGCACGTGCTGCTGGTCCTTAATGAACCTGCATTCAGCCCTCAGGCTGCAAACTAGAACTGCCTCCTCTTACCAAAGAAACTTATATCGAGATAAAAATCGTGTATCATGATTCAGGTGAAAGAAAAAATGTGGATATGAAATTAGGTTCATATTGCCCAGTCCTGGTGGTGCATCTAGTCACGCAGACATGGAGAAGACGACTTGCTGAAGTTCAACCTGAGCATCAGAATGAGGAAGAAAGAGGATTTCAGCGACCTTGAACGTGGCATGGTTCTCGGTCTGAGTGTTTCAGAGGCTGCTGGTCTACTGATGCTACTTCCAGCTGGGTCATGCACGGCCTCACAAAGCTGAAATCATCTCCAGGTGTAGTTGGTGTAGCTCCCAGTTATCAGAGTACAACATATGGTGATTTAACCATCACTGGTGTAGAAAAAACATCAAGTGTCGTCTCTGTGAGCTGCAGAGTGTTTTGGTTTAGTCCTGACAGCTGCAGCAGCCTGAATCCGTCAAACAGCCCAGAATGTCTAATCAGATCCCCGGGATCTCCAGAGCGGATCAGGGAAACTTTCCCAGCCTTCTATCTGGAATCTGTGTGTCAGTGTGTGTGTGTTCCTCACCTCCTCTGATGCTCTCTCTGACACCGGCTCAGGAAGAGGTCCTACAGGAGGAAGAGAAGACAGGTCATCCTCACTACATCCATCAGTTTGCTCCGACTGAGCTGGAGTCAAGACATTAAAGAATCCCAGCAGGATCTCTGGTTACCACTGATGTGCTCCTCTGTGGGCTGGACGTTGCATCTCTTGAAGAAGTCTTCGGTCTCGGGGTCCACCACCAGCAGTCTGGCCTCATCTCCTCCAGATTTGATGGCCGCCACCACCTCCGAGTGCTGCTTCCCAACCACCGACATGCCGTTCACCTGAGGAGACGACGGGGGATCAGAGATCCGAGTAACGATCCACCAGTCCACATACATGCATCAAATCATCGATCCAAAAAGTAAACATCAATACAATGAGCACCGTCTCTCCTCTGGGAAAGAAAGCAGTGGTCTGGAAACATGCTCAATTATGGAGAAGTCCCATTTTCTGTGTGAGTAAATGAAGACACTGAACTTACACCACAACCCTGAAGAACCGCGGCGCTACGTCACAAGCTAGCAGCGCTACGTCACAAGCTAGCAGTGCTAACGATAAGTCATCCCCACCGATCCTGACCCACCTTTCCCTCACTGACTAAACTACAGTTAAAGCGTAGCGGTGAGTTCCTGCTGCAGCTTTGTTTCTAACACACAACCCCTGACAGCAGGAGGGTCAAACATGTGGCCCGGGGTCCAAAACCGGCCCGCCAGAGGGTCAAATCCGGCCTGCAGGATAAATTCAGTTAAAGTCAAAATGACAGAAAATATTAGCTGGAATTACTTTAACTAAAGTAACTGTAATCCTCATTTGTCCACTGAGGTTTAGTTTATGTTTACATGTAAAACATCTCCAGGGCAGGAGGAGAACGTGCTCCATCTTTCTGACCTCATATATGTGACTTCGGTTTGTATGATAAGGTGTCAGGATTACTACACACATGTGGAAATCTACACGTAAAGTTAATAAGAACGAAAAAGAAAAAAATAAATAAAACAAATATCAAATATAAATATGAAATAAAAAGACAATATTTATAAAATAAATGATCAAAAGATTAAAAAATATTTTATAAGATGCTATAAATAAAAGTTATACAAAATGTTTATAAAAAATTATAACATTGGTTTATAAAATGTGAATATGATATAAACAGAATGAAATTAAAACAAATAAGTAAATGATATATATACGATATAATATAATGATATACTGCCTAAGTCATAGTTAAGGTTTTATAGGCAATGATGCACAGTTAATTAACAATATTAATAAAGAATTAAACAAGCAAATATTTAGTCAATAAAGTCAAATATATTAAAAAATAAAATACATAAATGTGTAAAATATATTTATGTACACATAAATGTACACGATTTGTAATATTGTGAGTTTTCATGTTCAGCATGTTTTCTGAAAGGATAGCTGATTAAACGTCAACATCTCGATGGTGTTCTTGTATTTTATTATTTCTAGGTTACTATGAGGTCATTTTACTGGGTCGAGCCACTGCAGGTCAGACTGGGCTAGTTTGAAACCTCCAGCCATCCAGACTTCAGAGGAGCTTTCATACAGCATCCAGTCAGGTTAACGAAGAAGTAAAGAGCTAATGAACACAGCGAGCCGACATCGGTCCTCATACGACGCTCCCTCAGATGAAGAACGACATTCTTTAGACGACTCGCGCAGAATATATCTGATAAATAAAGCTGCTCTGGTAAGAGACGAGGTCTATGGCTGGAGTGGAGGTAAACCTCACCACGTCAAAATCCTGCTCTGAACTCCAACATGCTGCTGCACCTTCATCCACAGCTACTCTGGAATAGTTCCATTTGTTTTGTTCTCACTGTGATTATGTTGATTTGTTAATTATTTGGTTGAACGGTGAATCGATATCACATCGTATACTGATCAAAGCTGTGATTTAAACCTCTGATTGGTTTCTACTGTATCTGAAACTCCTACAGAAGTCACATGAACACACAAGGTTCTTGAAGCTGATGTCAAACATCTGAAATGTGACAGAACTTGTTTATCTAGAGTATTTTTAGTACTGACGCTCATCTCAGATTTAGTTGTGGAAAGATGCAGCGTGTAAACATTAAAGCTTACAGAAACATGTCTAGGACTGCTTCGCTTCATTTACCGAATCGGCGTTTGGGCGAAATCCTCCGTCTGAAGCTGTTTCTGGCTTCGTGTCTGGTCTCAGAGGATGGACAGAGCAAATTCTGGAGGATTTCCACTTGAACTGTGACTGGAGTCTCAGACTAACGGCTCAGGGATGGGAACTCCTTTGAAAAAGAAGATTTCTATTTAAGTCCTACAAATTCAGCGAAGGCAGCGGAAACTGTGGAGACTGGAAGCTTCGGTCCAACCTCATTATCACTTCAATTACTGAACAAGCAACATGGAAAAACCCTTGCTCAAAGGTATCATGGTCACCAAGAAGGAAATGATGAACACTCAGCTGTACAGCTCTGCTCATGATCTCCATCTCTGGGAGAGGACGGGATAAAGTCCACACCATGTCCGAGAGGAACATCTGGAATATTTCCAGGTTAAATACCTGCTTATAACCTTCCTCAGAAATGATTTAAGAGGAAAAGATCTTACAATCTCAGCGCACTCTAGGACTGACACTCCAACACCACTGTGTCACTTTCTTTTCAGCAGGGTGGTGTTACTTCACAGTAAGTCGCTCCATCTTCATCTCCACCCTCAGCTTCAGGCTGCAATGATGCTCCTCATTACTGGGAACGAGGGCTGCTCCATTTCGGGCAAAGAAATCATAACGAATATTTTTGGTCAGTACTGAAATTATGATTACTCATTGTACAGAGGCAGGACGTTCACCGGAGACGTAACCCGAGCCAGGACCGACTTTGTAGGCCACATAAGCATCTACGTAGGGATTATTACTATCTGACTGTAGGCCAGGACAGCAGCAGCTCTCAGTCTGGGTGTGGAGCAG
Source organism: Melanotaenia duboulayi (assembly GCA_026261665.1). Lineage (NCBI taxonomy): Eukaryota > Metazoa > Chordata > Actinopteri > Atheriniformes > Melanotaeniidae > Melanotaenia > Melanotaenia duboulayi. The sequence goes on along the minus strand of CM047995.1, from coordinate 26,984,401 downwards.
ATGAACGTCTACAGCATGAGGACAAACAAATACCCCTGCCAGCATAGCACCCCCACCCCAAGACCTCATATTCATTACTAAACTCACTTAACATCAAAAGTAAATGAAGACATGATCTCCACAACCTTTAACAATGTAACAGAGATTCAGAACAAGGTGAAGTAGTCTCAGAGTAATGTTTAGGTGATGTGTTAGAAGTAAGGAGTGTTTACTATCTGACTGGAAATGAGCTGCAGACACTAAACTCACAACATTTACTAATGACCATGTTCTGATTCTACCCTCCAAAGTAAATAATGCAGGGACCAGCAGGGACAGCTGGAAACCAAAATCAAAATGTGATATATTGCACAGCCCTAGTGGGAACTCAGCAAATTCCCATCACAGCTCACTGAAGCAGGAAATGAGTACGTACTGTAGACAAAGACTGATTCTGTGGGGATCAGATCGTCCTGCTACAGAAGCTTGAACATGTTATTGGGATTAAAAGGAACCACATCAGGCTGGTTTAATATTTATCTGACAATTTCTCCCTCACACAGCAGAGTAAGTTATGGAGTTCCTCAGGGTTCTGTGCTTGGGGCGATACTTTTCACCTTGTACTGTATTAGACACCATGGCATAAATGTTCACTTCTATGCAGATGATACTCATATTTCTCCACGAAGTTGATGAAACCAAGCAGTCGGTCAGATTACAAAGATGTCTTATAAATACCTGGATGACTGGATGAATTTCTTCTTTCTTATCTCAGACAGACTGAGGCTGTTGACCGTAGACACTGTCTAGCTATGTAATTACTCTGGATGGTATTAACAACCTTTGAGTTATTCTGGACCAGGATGCGGCCCACACAGAGGGTTGCGTTCAATCTGACGCTGTCAGCCAAAATGCTGGTTATCCTGTCCACATATAAACAGCCGAGCCGGATTATCCAAAAATAGGTTGTTGTCTGAACCCCAAAACTGTGTTTGTATGAAAGGCGTAAACATACAGNNNNCAGACAACTCTGTCGAAATTTTTTATGTGTGGCCTAGGTCACGAAGGACAAAGTAGTCTTTAAATGCTACATTTTAAATAGAAAGCCTATTTAGTGCCCTCATCTCCTAACATTAAAACTTTCTAATATATCACACAAAGTTTACAAAGGTGGACATGCTGCAGTCTCTTGGATTTAGTTGCACCGCAGCATGTTTGGACAACAGCTGAGAAGTCAAACCGAAGGACACCTGACAGCATAATGATGGAAGCGGTGATGCAGGATGTTGGGTAATGCTGTTATTGCAGAGCATGGTGCACAAACACTCCCAGAGCTAGAATAAATCAAGCATCCAGGGCGATAAAGCAGAGGAATTCCTGTGGGAGGAAGACAGAGGTGGGAATATGGTCAGGAATCTTTCGGTCTCACCAGCTCCCACACTGATGGTGAACGTCAGCAGGTGGTACAGAAAACTGCAGAGCTGATAAAACTCCCAACCTGCACAGAAAATTCCCCAAATTCTCCAAAGACCTTTCTAAGGGCTGTAACCCAGTGGTTCCCAAACTTTTTTTCTGTGCCCCCCCCCCCTACAACAATAATGTCAAGCTCAAATTTCTAATTTCTGAAATAATCAACAGGTTTTTCTTGGTGTTCAGGGTGAAAAGTCCCCAAGTGGTGTAACTTGATTGGCTTCTGTCAGATGCTGATATTTGTGGTCACCCTTCATTACCCACTACTGCCCATTACCATTACTTGACCATTACATGTCTTTTCTACTGTAGTTAAAATCTCTGTTGTTGACCCATCATCGTTTGGCCATTGGAACTTTCACAAATTTGTCCGTGCTTTGCCAGCAGTTAAAAAACTAAATTTTATTTCGCTTTGCTGCACCCCCGCTGTCATAACTGTGGTTTAATATATAAATTTATGGATTGATTGATTGATTAAACTTTATTAATCCCAAAGGAAATTCATTGTGGCCAACTGCTTCAGACATACATTAAAACCATTCATCCTAAAATTAAAACAAAATAAATAAAAGCAATAAAATACTCAATTAAAATTTTTTTTTTAAAAAATGATCAAAACTTTATAATAAAGGTCTAAGTTCAAAAGTGCTAGTGCCGTCGTTCTGTGGAGCAGCAGTCGGCTGCTGGACCTGCTCTGAGTGAAGGACGGGTGGTTGGCCTTCTCCATCACTGCTCCAAGTTTGGACGGTGTTTTCTGCTCGGCCACGGTTTATACAGGAGCCAGCTTCAGCCCCACTACAGAATCTAACTGAAACTATTTACATATTCACACTTTTTCCTCATTTCCAGTTCTTCCTGCTACTATTTACCTGCTATCCTCACTAAACCAACTCCAGCTCAGCTGCTTTGTGGCGCCACCGTGCATCAGAAACGTCTTCTTGGCTTTATTCCAGCCATAGAGGAGCATTATTTTTCTTCTTTTCACACACACATACAACTTTCTGCTCACTGGTTGATCTTTGGCTGCTCCTGATTGGACGTTACCGTCAATCTAAGCTCTCTGATTGGTGGAAAGTCTGACAGGAAGTGGCTTCATCATCATGTCCAGGTCTAAATAGAGGTCTCTTAGCAACATAGTAGTGATGGTGATGTTTTTATGGTGAAATGTGATAAATAAAGCTGTTATCATGGATCATGGTGGATTTACCAGATAGAGTCTCTGAATAAAACTACATTTAGTGGCTGGATTGTAAACCTCCTGGACGGGATAGAAATTTCTGGAAAACCTCCGTAGATCATCTAAAGGGTTAAATATCCATCACATTTACCCCACAGAGCTACACACCACCACTCCTGAGACTCTGGTGGTGATAGGAGAGAAGGACCTTGGTGCTGGTGATCTACTGGAGTTTTAGGGGTTAATCCACCTCTGCAGCCTGTTGGAACAGCAGAGCTACACACCCACAGACACAGTAAGTCACAGACACAGTAAGTGGATTAGCTCTGACCCCACCGTGTTTAACAAGGCCAGAGTGGCTGGCTTTCACAGATAACAAGGAAATTTCTCCATAACATCACAAAATTCCTACAAATTCATGCAGACAGTCAACAGTTGAACAGACATTTTCCCACTGATGTAACAGGGTAAACTTTGCCGTTTTCTCTCGAGGACCACGTGTAACTAACGGAAAGTGTGTGATTTAAACCTGGATGATCTTGTCCTGCGGTCGGAGGCCGGCTCTCTGTGCTGGAGAGTCTTCGTCAATGGTCTTGATGAACTGGCCCGGTTTGGACTTCTCGCTGTGCAGGTTGAAGCCGTAGCCGCCGGGGCCTTTCTTCAGGTGGCAGAGGCGAGGCCGCCGCTCGTCACGCTCCTCCTGCCAACAGCACAACAACATCAGTCATGCCTGGAAATACGCCGTGTTGCCTGGGAAACACATCACTCCAGATCCCTGACATATCAGGAGGGAATCACCATAGCAACCATCAGCCTGGTTTTATTGCACATTTCCCCTCTTGACCCCAACCCCTTCTGGTTTGTATTTTATTTCTTTTTAACAAACTATTTTATTGTTTCATTTGCTTTTATTTACTCTTATTTATGGATTTATTTTATATTATTTTTCTCATTACTAGTTTTTAATTTATTTTATATTTAATTGTTTGTTTTATTTGTTCCAGTCTTTTTCTGTTTGTTTTTTTTCTTAAATTTTTCTTTTATTTTCTTTGTTTTTATCTAACTGTAAATAAATTGTGGCTTGAAGGGATTGTCTGATTTATTCACCTTGAAGCAGTCAATGCAAACACGCCTTGTTTTAGTTTTACTGGTGAGAGGAAACCGGATGAGCGGCTTATTTTGGTTGGTGGGCACTAACTGTGATTGGCTGAGTAGACGTTAAAGAACGTGATTAATGTCCAATATTGTTGCATGTTAAAACATAAACATCTTACTTTTCATACCAACTCTACGATTTTCATCCAGTTATTGAAGTTATCCAAACAAGCTCTGCTGTCTGCGAACAGTCTGACCATCCAGAGGCATCATACCGACAAACATCATAATCCAAGTGGCAGCTGAGATTTTTCACTTTATTTCCCAGAAACAAACACTTAATAAGTAACAATGCAGAAAACAAAGATTCAATCTGAATGTGAAAATCAGTGACCACCTTCTAAATATGTGGGAAAAATGAGAGGTGTTGGATTGAATCGTTTCTACGATACATGGAGATGTGGACGATCCTGCATCGATGCAGCAACATAATCTTTTATAAGAATGTAACGTACATATTCTGCCGCCGCTTGTGTGTGCGGCAGATCCAAAGCTTTACTTAAGAAAAGTGTAAARCTAAGCAAACATACAGAAAATACATCAGTATCCCACTGGAAATACTTTCATTGTCTCAGTGAAACCACGTAACATTACACATAAAAATGCATATAGAGACATCGATAACTTAGCTTTTGGCTAACGTCTATGGAAAATACCATTGGCAAGCTGCTGGTTAGCATGCATGAATGGAATAAAGGGATTAAAACAACTTCATCAAAAAAATGTTTACCTCAACAATATTCTCCGTGTTCAGTTACAAACTGACTAGAATACTTACTGGACTTTCACATAAGGGACACGTAAAAGTATCGGAGAAATGAAACGTGAACCAGACGTACCTATCTGCGTACGTAGCAGGAGCATAAATGAGCTTTAACTCTGCTTTTCAAGACGACTGGAAATTTTGACATTTCCAGCCACAGGCTCAGATTTTCGCTCAGTAACTAGGGCGCGGTTTCTAAACCAGAGTTAAACTGTCCTTGTTCAGTAGGACGTCAGAGCAGCAGATATTAAACACAGCTGTGGCCTGAGGTGTGGTGGATTATTTCTGCTCCCGTAAGCCACGCTGCAGCAGTGTGTAATATCAGAGACGCTATCATGAGCCATGGAGGGAAATTTTCTGTTATCTTTTATCTTAATCAAACTTTATTTATTAAGCACATTTCATACAATAAAATGTAAGAACTCCCCATCTCCAACACTACACATATACACACACACTCACATTAATATGTGGCTGAGCTCAGAGCAGCCTTGTAAGGAAACACTATCACAGCAGCCATCGGCCATGGGCACTAGCCAAAAGACCATACCACGGAAGACGCCCCCACGTGACCGGCACGACCCCCAGCACAGAGCACTCCCTCCGAAGAACACCGGAAAATACGCAATATAATAAAATAGTAAAAATGGTAAGACCTTAAAAGAATTTAATAAAACGGTATGATAAAAAGTATTATTTGTAAAATGTGTTAAAATATAATAAAATGTCTCTGGAAAGAACCAGGTTACAAAAAATAAATGAAATATCCACACTAAAACAATATATACTAAGTAAAAGCCAAATTAAAAAGGTGAGTTTTGAGCCTGCTCTTAAACATGAATGTTCTCTGCAGCTCGGAGCTCCTCGGTTCCAGAGGCCAGGCGTAATGGTAAGATGTGGCTAAGTGTCCTGACTTTA